>JAQZBX010014579.1:0-38471 GCA_029593785.1 Cabassous unicinctus
CACTGACCTATAAGAATCCCTATGAGAAGACTTATGGGCTTCTAAAGGTGATAGAAGGATATGAGGGGAAAGCCATATGAGTAGTGCAAACTACCCAAACATTACAAATGGGATGCCTCACCCTATAAAATTGTGTCATATATATTTCTCCCATACCCAAATATATTTTAGGGTTCACCACCAGTGAATTTTGCCTAAATTCCTTGTAGTGATTCTTAGAGTCTTGGTAGGCATCCGAACCGGTCCCTTCACTTTGAGGCTCTTTTCCTTTGCGCCACTAATCAAGTCAGCACACACCTTCTCCAGAGACTTCACGTTGCGGCTGGTCAGGGTGATTCTAATGCGGTGAATCGCCACCTCTAGTTCTACGGGCGTCTTTCCGGTGTCCTTAAAAGCCATGGCTGCGGCGTGGCTTCCTGACCGACTTGTTTCTCGGCGAGAGCGAACAGCGGTGAGTCAGGAGGACCGGAGAGCCGGTACACGGTTATAACAGCGACTGCGTTTTCCTTGAAAAAGCTACCATGATCTTATCTTGGGCATAAGGAAGACATTCCTTTGATCCAGCAATCTCTCTCCTTTATCTTAATGGAAAAAAAAAAAAAAACATAGTCCACACAAAAACTTGTACATGAATGTTTCTAACAACTTTATTTGTAATTGCTCAAAACTGGAAACAACCCAAATATCCTACAACAGCTGAATGGATAACCAGGCTGTGGTACATCCATAGTATGGAACACTGCTCAGCAATGAAATAGAATGAACTCTTGATAGATGCAACAACTTGGATGAATCTCAAAGAAATCATGATGAGTGAAAGAAGCCAATCTTAAAGGATTACACACCATGTGATTCCATTTATATAATATTCCTGAAGTCACAAAATGATAATTATGCAAAGAACAGGTCAGGGATTGCCAGGAGTTAGTGTTGGAGGTAGGATACAACTATTAAAGGTAGTACAAGGGAGTTTCTTTGTGGTGATAAAAGAGTTCTGCATCCTGATGGTGGTGATGGTTACACCAATCCTAGGGAAACAGAGAGGTGAAAAAGTCCATGTAAAAACTGCTGATATCCAAATTCAGTGTGTATCTGAGAATAGTATTGTACCAATGTCAATTACTTGGTTTTGACAATGTACGACGGTTATGTATGATATTATCACTGGGGCAATGGGGAAAGGAGTATATGGGACTATCTATACTGCTGCAGTTTCTTGAGTCTGAAACTATTTCAAAATAAGAAGTTATAATTTAAAAATTCAGTGTAGTAGGAGAAATCTATAGATTAAAAGAGATCTTTTATATACTCGGTAATTAATGGGTAAAATGACATGATCCCTAAGATTGACTTCAAAGTAAAATGGAAGGAGAGAAAGTGGATGGAGGTATGGGTGGGGCAGGTTTAGCCATTGGTTGATGGTTGTTGAGACAGGGTACAAGGGTTCATTAGATTACTTGATGCATTTCTAAGTATATATAGCATCTGATAATAAAAAGTAAAACAAACAAAATAAAAAGACTGTTGTAACACATTTTTTAAAATGTTCTAGTCTCAAGCCTGTCTGATTTCAAAGCTGGGGCTCCTTACCACTGTACTGCACTGGGTAAGGGTCCATTGGAAAAAGGTCTATTTGAGAAACACAAATATGGAGAACTCCCAGGCCCTCAAAATTCTTTTTTGTCTCTCTAGATTCTAGGAAAAAAAAAACAGGAAATGGTAAAGTGAGACAATTATGGCATTTGATGTGGTATCAGATTTCTTAGGATAAATCCCACTTTTTGTTGTAGGGTGATCACATAATGTATTATGAATTTTACTTGCTAGATTTTCAGATCTATATTTGTATATCTCCTTATTCTAGATTTTTTCTCCTTGGGCATTCTTTTTTATCAAAATTTTATGCTTCAAAAGATTCTTTCCTATCATTTTAACCAATTATTTAAGAGCAGAGCTTAAGGGAGAACAACATGTTTGGAATAAGCTTTTAAAAGTTGGAGACTGTGATTTTTATTCTTTTTCTTGTGCTAATAGCTCATTAGTGTTATCACATTCCTGAAATTTCTAAAATGATTAAAAGTGTAAAAATTACAAGTATTGAGGGACCTTAGGAGATTATAAAGTTCTCAAAAATGTCAACTGGCAATTACATTAAATGACTCTATTTGTCAGGGTGAAGGTCATGGGAAATACATTTGTTTGCGTTTGTGGAGTATACTGTCATAGAAAACTACACTGCATGAAGTGATGAACCGAAAACCATAGCAGCGGTATGCAGTTACATCATCTGCTAAGCATGTATATCACAAATTACTTAAAAGCAATCATCATAATATTCTGGGTCCCACCAAAAAGTTATGATTAACCTTCCACAACAAAAGCTGTGCCCAGCAGGGCCCCTGCTGTTGTTCTGAGAGGAATTTATTTGAAGAAAATGGAATGTGATTGAAATCAGAAGCTTGTTCTGGGGCTGTCTCTTTAACTCATTAGACTGCTGTAACATGCAAGAGGCAGTAGGGTGGAGTGACAGGCTGGGGAAAGGCTCAGGAGCTCCACCCAACACCCTGGGGCCTGACAAGGAAGAGGGGATGACAGGTGCAGAGGAGATGTATGAAGTCCTCTGTCAGATAATTCCTGTGGAGCTCGAGTCCTAGCCTTCAGGGCAGAGCTCTCAGGAGGGTGTACTCTATCATAGTCAAAAATTCCAGTGATACATCGTTCATGAGAAAAATCAGACAAGGCAATTACAGGAAAGAGCAGGAAGCTACCTCCTGACTTCCAATCAGATTTTCAACATTGAACCATCGCTTCCTAAGTACAGTTGGGCTCAGTGAATTATGCAGCATCCACAAGGCTGGCCAAGGAGATTTGCTCCTAATAATGGATTTTTGCATCACAAATGAATGAGGTTCTTTGTCTTTGTATCCATCTCTCATTTCTGTGGTTACTTCTGCCTACTTTGTATTTCTACCTGTGACTTTGACTTCATTATAAGAAATGTGAAAAATATTGAGAATTCCTTTTTATTATCATGGCCCATGAGTACCTAAACTACTTGACCCTATATTAACTAAACACACTCATTTGGACACTGTTCTTTTTCGTATTCAGGGATTCAAATGGGTATAAGCCATACACAATCAATTCCTAATGTGCTTTTTCCACCAGACGGATAAAAAAGGCACTGGCTCCCTAGAAGCTGAAGGTGACAAAGTTGAAACAGGTATAGCTGAGATGAATCAAATAAAAAGTGGGAGCCGTGGGCATTTTTCATAGCAGCGTTGGAGTTTAAGTTTGGCTGGGAGTGGGTACTATCCTGTGGGGGCTTTGAAGCTATAGGGAAATCATTCACATTTAGCACATTACTTTCAGGCTATAGGGGTATGGGTAGCAGGTGAGTGGTGATCATTTCACCTGGAAAGGGAGATTATTTTTTTAGAGACTGCCTGGGCTTTGGCCTTTTCCAAGCACCATTTAATTATTAGGATTTCTAGATCATACTTGGCATTAAGTGCATCGTAACAAAATCCACTTTCTGAGGCTTCTGATCCTTAAATATAATTCAAGGGAAGTAGCAGCTTATTTTTATCTGCATGTATTTTCATGCCTTTATTAAGGCTTATGTCAGAGAAAGCAGGAGTACTTATAAAATGGGCAGTTTTGTGTTTCTCTCCCTCCCTCCCTCCCTCCTTTCCTTTCTCTCACAGAAGTTTTTGAGTACCTGCCCTGTGTCTGGTAGTCACTGTACTGAACTCTGGGGAAATCACAGCTAACAAGATGCAGCCTTTGTCCCAGGGATTTTATAATCCATTATGGAATATTGAAAAGTGAACAGGCAATAGCAACCCAGAGTAATAAGTGGAATAACATCTTATTGTAACAATAATTATAATAACAGTGGAAGTTTATGCCCATTAGGTCACTCTTTCAATAATCCCTTGAGCTAGGTACTAATATTATTCCCATTTTATTCATGAAAATCTTCCAATTTTGCAAGTTCATGCAGCTAGCAAGTGTAAAGCTGGAATTCAAATCCTGGCTTTTGCAATTCTAGAACTTAGGCGCTTTGATATATAAGGTTGCTATGGGAAAACATGGTGGTGGGGATGTGCAACTAACGTTGTCACAGGTCTAAGAGTCTCAAAGGGTGGTCAGGGAAGGTGTACCAGAAGTTACAGTTCATCTAAGGACTGAAGAAAGACTAATAGTGGAAAGAATAAGGCCTGAAGAAAAAGATATTTGGGTCTAAAACCTGGCTATTCCCACCTCTTAGTTTGGGTGAAATTCTTAACTTCTCAGTCTCAATTTCCTTATCTAGTACAAAAATGAGACTAACATTATCTTGATTTCAAAGTTGTTAGAATGAAATGAGATAGTATTTGTGAAAGGTCTAATGTAAGACTCTGCATTTGGAGGACACCCAATAAATGTTTCTTTTCTACACTGTACTCAGCAATCATATTCTCCTTTCACTGTGTACCAGGGAATATGTGATCTGCATTAACCCGTAAACCATGGAATAGTAAGATTGTTTAAAATAAGAGCTTAGATTATTTATTCTAATTTAAATTAGCACTAACCCTAATATTTCCTTAGTTATTTTGGGTATTTCATTTATCTACTTGCTTAACAACTCATTCAGCTGTAGTTGGATATATTTTAAGATAAACATTCATGGAAGAAAAAAAGATGTTTGGCTATTTCTCAGAAATAACAGTGCCTGGAAGGAGCATTTATCAAAACAACTCAATTGAAAAAAAATCTCTGTGGCTAGTTGCTCCAAAAAAGATATGAATCTAAAATATAATTAACTTGCGAATTATTTCTCAAGTTTACGGCCATTTGTAACATTTTAAAAAATTGTGTACTTTATGAATCACTTCCAGATGTAGGAAGCCCCTCTTCTCTACCCCATTTAATTAAACATTAGATACAGTTGAAACAAATTGAAGCAATTGATTTAGGACAAATGGATGTACTGCTGATACCTTAATTTGAACGATCATCAAGATTCATGATCTTTCTGATTAAATCTCCCTCCCCCTCTGTGTCATATCTCAGTTAATGATATTGCCATCCTCTTAATTACTTAGGCTGAAAACATAGAGTGATCTTTGTCTCCTCCTTATATCAAATCATTTAAATGTGATGGGCAGAATTCTAAGATGGCACCAAGATTTCTGCCCTGTAGTGTACATGTCCTATTTAATCACCTCCCCTTGAGAGTGAGCTGGAGCTGGGAATAAAATGAATGCCACTCTAGAGATTTAAGTTGCATTATATGGCAAAAATAAAGGAATTTTGCAGATGTAGTTAAGGCTCCTAATCAGTTGACTCTGAGTCAATCAAAAAAGGATTATTCTGAGTGAATCTCACCTAATCAGATGAGCCCTTCAAAAGAGGGCTTTGGCTTTCTCTTAGCCCAGAGACTGGAAGCAGTAAGCTGCTATGTTGTGTGAGGAAAGAGCCATGTGACAAGGATTTGAGGTGACCTCTAGGAGGTGAGGGTTGTCCTGACTGACAGCTAACAAGAAAATGGGGACCTCAGTCATGTAATCACAAGGAAGTTAATTCTGCCAATAACGTGAGTGAGCTTGGAAGCAGATTCTTCCCCAGTTGGAGCCTCTGGATAGGAATGCCTTGTGAGACCCTGAGAAGGGACTCGGCTAAACTGAACCCAGTCTCATGGCCCATGGAAACTGTAAGCTTTAAGTCACTAAGTTTTGTTAATTTGTTACTCTGCACAGAAAATTAATACATTAAGTCCTCTTTATTCTCCCTTTCCATTGTCTTCATCTATCCCCTCTTATTACCATTGCCCTCTTTCAGGCTCTCATCTTTCTCACCTGAACTATTGCTATCACTTTCCAACTGGTATTCCCATTTTTTATTTCGTACTCCTCCAAGCAATCCATTGCTACTATATTTTATCTTCTAGATACACAGTTTTCCCATGTTTCCCTCTCAAAATACATTCATTGGCTCCCAAATTTCTCCACAATCAAGGGAGTATAGCTTAGTAGTAGCTATGGATTGATTTGTGCCCCCTCAAAAGACATGTTCAAATTTTAACCCTTGTTTTAGTTTGTGTAAATGCTGCCAAAGCAATATACCAGAAATGGGTTGGCTTTTACAATGGGATTTATTAGGTTAAAACTTACATTCTGAGGCTGTGAAAGTGTCCAAATCAAGGCATCATCAGGCGATGCTATTCTCCCCAAGGACAGGCTGCTGGTGGTTCTGGATTCCTCTCACATAGCAGAGCACAATGGTGGTATCTGACAGTCTTGGTCTCTGCCTTCTCCTCTGGGCCTCATTGCTTTTGACTTTGGGCTGCTCCATCTGTGGCTTTCTCTCTCCCAGTTTCATCAACTTCTGGAGGCTTCTCTATGTCACTGCAACTTTTTCCCTTAGTCTGTGGCTTTTTATTCCTCCATCTATAAAGGACTCCAGTAAGAGGATTAAGACCCACATTGGGTCATGACCTACCGAAGTGATCTAATCAAAAGGAAGGTCCCTTAACTGAATCTAATCAAAAGGTCCCATCTACAATAAGTTTACATGCACAGGAATGTGTTGGTTTTAAGAACAGGGTTTTCTGGGATCCACAGAAGACTCTAACTGCCACACCCCTGGTCCTATGAATGTGACCCTATTTGGAAATAGGGTCCTTGAAGATGTTATTAGTGAAGATAAGCCCAAACTGGATTGGCATGGGCCCTCATCTAATACTGCTGATGTCCTTCTAAGAAGGGAAGAATTGGACAGACAGACACAGAGGAGAATGCCTTGCGATGACTAAGGCAGAGATTGAAGCCCAAGGATTGTCAGCACCAGAAGCTAGGAGAGGTAAGGAAGGATTCTCCCCTACAGATTTCATACTTCTTGCCCCCAGAACTGTGGGACTATAAATTTCTTTTGATTTGAGTCATCTGATTTGTGGTACTTTGTTACAGCAACCCCAGAAAACTGAGACAGAGTTTGGTTATGGGCTTTGGCTTTAGAGAGCTGTGGATATGAATCTAAATACCAACACTTAACTAGCAATGTGAATTTGGGTAGCCTAATAAACCTTTTTTAAAAAAAGATTTAATTAATTAGTTAATTAATCCTCCCCCCTTGTTGTTTGTGCTCGCTGTCTGCTCTCTGTGTCCATTCATTGTAGGCTCTCTGTGTCCTTTCATTGTGGGCTCTCTGTGTCTGCTTGTCTTCTCTTTAAGAGGTACCAGGAACCAAACCCAGGACCTCCCATGTGGGAGAGAGGCGCTCAATCACTTGAGCCACCTCCACTCCCTGCTATGTTGTGTCTGTCATTGTGTCTCCTTGTTGCATCATCTTGTTGTATCAGCTTGCTGCACCAGCCTGTCGGGTCAGCTCGTTGTCTTGCTGGTCTTCTCTAGGAGACACTGGGAACTGAACCCGGGACCTCCCATGTGGTAGGTGGGTGCCCAAATGCTTGAGCCACATCTGCATCCCCCTAATAAACCTCTTGAATTCTCAGTATCCTAGTTTGTAAAGTGGAGAACATAACCCTATCTTCTTCAGAAGATTATTGAGAGCATTAAATGAGATAGTGCATGTAAAGATTCTGGCACATAGTACAATAAATAGTAACTATAATTGTGTTAGTTATAGAATTAAATTCAATCTCCTTTTTCTGGTTTTTAAATCCATCAATGATCCTACATAGTTTTTTTTTTTTTCAGACACATGTCCTATAACTTTCCACAGATAACATGATCAGCCACAGCAGTCTATCAATGAACTTGAAGTTCTTAGTTACATATTATGATATTCATTTTTTGTCCCTATGTTTATTTTCTTACCTCAGATTAAAACAATTTTCTATCATTGCTCATTTATCAAAATTCTGATAATTTTTAAGGCTCAACCCTTATGAGGCCTCCTCTGTTACCAGGACTAGCTTTCATCTGGCACCCACCAGTTTTACTATACTGGGTATTAAAACTGTAAGTCTGTTCTGATTGAACAGTGACCCATTCTGATTGGTTCATGCCATATATATATATGTATGTATGTATGTATGTATGGCAACCCTGCCTACAACCTTTACCTTTCTTCCATCTTTTAACAAAGAATTATTGTTTCCTCTTTGTGTTCCTGCAGTGATTTGCTTGTACCTATGTTTGCTATTTCAAACTATATTTTGAATTTCAATCTGCTCACATGATTATATACCTCACTGTATAGAAAAAAGGAAACAGCTTTAGTTTCCCAGTTCACTTGGCATACACTAAGTGTTCAAATCATTGTTGGATGATTAAGAATTAATTTCATTGACCAATTTGTCAGTATTCAGCACAATAAAGCAAATTTTTGTAATGGATGATATCTATTAATGGTTGACCAACTTTAGCAGCATCTTATTTGGCTTAAATAATTAAAGATTCTATATAAGAATGCATAAAAGTAAACCATGTATGATTTATAAAGCCCAATAAAATCTATAAAGATCTGGACGGCCAATTTATTTAAATGAGGATATCTCTATCTCCATATCAATGTTTCTTTGTCAGAATAATTTCAGATCTTCATTATTATAAGAAATCCTTTTATGCCAAGCAATTGCATTTGTGATCCTGGAAAAAAAATCTTAAGACACTCACTTATCCTATGGATCTTGAGACTTGAATCCATGTAAAACAGTAAATTCTGTCTCCTTCTCTCTTTTAACCTGTCTGCTGGTATATACTCTCTTTGCCTGGCTTCATTTTCCCTTTCCAGTTGGGAACCATTTCTTTTTACTGGAAAATGTAGCCCTCAAATAGAAATTACATAGCTCTATCTGTTCTTTTTCATCTGCCAACTTTGCATAATAATCCCCAAAGAGTAAGTTTATTACTCTTGTCTCTTCCTTCTTCCTTCTAAATGTAGCTGAAGATATCCTCTTGTCTTTAGAAATATAACTTCACTTATTTCTGAGCACCAGCCTTTTGAAACTCTGATCTTACAGGTTTGTGATAGCCTCTGGTATTCATCCTTAGTTGTGCCTTCCTTTATTCCTACTTCTATTCATTTTAAATCTGAGCTAACAAGGCTAGTTTCTTTCATGAATCCCTCATTTCTTTTTTAGAATTTAGAGTCCATAAAATACTGTATATAATATATTTTTAAGTGCTTACTATTTGCCAAGCTCAGTTCTAGGTATTTTACATGCATTTTCTTAGTTAATCCTCCCAACCAGCCTATTGGGTAGATACAATTACTACCTCCATTTTTCAATAAGAAAACAAGCTTAGAAAGGTTAAGTGACTTTCCCAGGCAGTCTGTGCTCTTCCTTACTCTCCTCACTTTACAAACAAGAACTCTGAGATTTAGAAAGTTAAATAATTTGCTCAGTATCACACACCCATAAGTGGCACACCTAGGATTCAAACCTACATTTTCTTGAGTCTATAGTCTGAGCTCTTATCCTCTGTGCTATAATTCCTTTCTTTCCTTTGAAGCATTTGAAATCTGCTGTTTTAATATCTTCTGCATGTCGGTCTCTGCCCCATATTTCTTTTCCTTATTGAAAATTCCAAATTGGCGTAGTAACCATACAGTTCTCCTTGTTACAGAGAAGTTGGGGGAGCAGATGTGGCTGAAGCAGTTGAGCACCTGCTTCCCACATGGGAGGTCCCAGGTTCAGTTCCAGGTGCCTCCTAAAAAAAAACGAAAACAAACAACAAGCAAAACAAATGAAAAAACCAACTCAGGGGAGCCAGTGTGGCTCAGTGGTTGGGTGCGAACTTCCCACATATAAGGTTCCAGGTTCAGTCCCCAGCCCTCGGTAACGAAAAAAAAAAAAAAAATTTAAATTAAATTAAAAATTAAAAAAAAGAGAAGTTGGTCCAAATTAGCAGTCTCCTTGTGGCAGCTTCTATTATTTCAGAGAAGAAATTTTCAACAAGGTAAGTGAAGCAATTTTTAGCTGCTTTACTTTGAACTGTAAAAGACTGTTAGTAGATGTCAAGAGAGTTGAGATTTCCCATCAACATATATCTTGCTTCTGTGCCAGCTTTGTCATAGAGGCAGGCCATTATTTTAGTACACGATAGTTCTCTGATACTCTACAGGAGATCAGATGTAGAGATATTGAATAGTAGACATGGATATTACAGTGGAGGACTCTGTTTCCAGAAGATTAAAGAATCCCTAATTATACCACAATTTTTTAGAAAAAGAAGTTGATGATAGCTCCGCTTTTTCATACATTTTCTTTAATGTTCTTTTCTTTTACAACTAAGCTTGGGTTGAGCAGCTTATTCCCAATGAACTAAATTGATGGCAAAGAATCTGCTATTTTGACACCAATAATGACTTTAATCTTCTTTTTTTTAATTTTTTATTTTTACTTAGGCCAGTAAAAAAAAAATGTATTGGAAAATGGGGGAAAGAACAGAGCTTGCTGAGAAATGGGAGAGAAAGATGGAAATACACATGAATATTTGTGCGGGCTCCTCTAGGCAGAGAGCCGACTTTAATCTTGGTTTTAATTGTAATAAGCTTATGAGAAATGTATTATTTATTAGTAGCATTTATACTTTCATCTTTCCATTTCCCACTCATATTTTTAGAAAATAACCATGGATGGTGCAATAGAATACTCAGAAAATTATACAAACACTATAGTAGGGGCAAAGTAAGACACACTGCTGAAACTAAGCTGTTTGGGCCTACCAACAGGCAGTGGACCAGTTATAGAATGAAATGTTTGTTTTTTTTCAAGAGCTGATGGATGAATACCCAAATTGAACGTATGAAAGTAAGTTTAAGGGTATTAGTGTATAATTATGAAAACTCAGGACTTTCAATATATTTTAGGGAGTCATCAATTATCTATGACTTCTATTTGATTAAACAGGCTATAGCATGCTTCCATAACTATCAATTCTATCTCTCTACCATTTTTTCCTCACTCAAATTGTTTCTACTCTGCTTCCAATGTCAAGTCCAAGAATTTCCCTTTACCTTGAACTTTATCACAGGGCTTTCACTCTTCCTCTTATATTTGATACGTTTCTACCCATGAAGATATCCTTTTGGTTGCCATATTCTTGACATGAATCCTACCAAATATCAGGAATACCTATGAGTTGTAGTTACTTTCTTGGGTAAAATATCAAACTCACCTTTGTTATCTGTTTAAATCAAGGTTCTTTATTTGCAACTAAGAGATTTCCGCTGAAATTAGCTTAAGCAAAAGAGGAATTTATTGAAAGGGAATAGCGATGGATCATTAAACCCTAAGATAAGAAGTGAAACTAGCTTCTTGAAGAGCTAGAACTGGGAAGCCAGGATATGAGGATTTGCTCTCTGCCTCTTTGGAATCATAGGCTACTAGCTTGGTGTTTAATTCCCTCCCTTCTACAGGAGCCATAAGCAATGAACCAATATCAGAATGAATAGATCAAGGATCCCATGAGATATTTTTCCATTACCCTTCTATAAATATTTATTGCCGCTGAAGTTCATTTTTCGCATATTTCACAAACTCCCATAATTTACCAGGCACAGTGCCATAATTTACCAGGCATAAACACATAGTGGATGCTGAACAAATATTTGTTGAATGAATAAATGTTGTAGCTCACTTTTAGAATGCTATTACACATTCCTTCTTGGATATGAAAGAGATGTGACAGTGACATCTGTCTTGCCATTGACTGGCAGGGATGATTTGATTGCCATGACACTTTATCTCTGTGTTTCTTGAAGACTCTAATTTATTATCTAATGCATGAAAGTCTTAGAAGACCAAATAACACTAGTACAAGATAATCATCTTAGAAAACCATTTGATTACTTTTCTTTGAAAGCCAGGCTTCCTGATTTGAAAAACTTTTTTTAAATAGCTGAACAGTTTGAATTAAAGGCCTGAATTAAGAAAGTCTTTTCAAGATTAGATTTCATTTTACATTTTTAATTTACAACTCTACTTGAGTGCCAGAAACCTAGTGCTTTAAGACTTCTTGCTGGTAAGATCAGGTCAATAAAAAACTGGAGGAAAAAGCAGAACATTCCTCATCTGAATTGTCCTATGCCAGACTTCTCCCTCCCCTTATTGTTCCTGACCAGATTTTGTCCCTGGGACCCTCTTCCTTAGAGCTGCTTTTCTCCCAGCACCTTGGCAAGTCCTTTCTGATTCCCAAACTCTCCCCATCCCCACCCCAACAACCTCAATTTAGTTTTCTAGCATCTTTCTTTAAATATCTCTTGGCATCCCTTTATGAAAATACTAATTGCTGACCTTACTGCATGATTTAGCCCCCACCTCCCACACTAGTGAATAAGACTGATTCCCAATCACACACTTCTGTTACAGATTTAGTCCAATCCTGTGAGGGTAAAATATCAATCAGTAGTATTTCCAAGCATGGGTCTTTGTATCTGTTCTAATGAAGTGATACAACTCATTTATTACTGCTAGCATGACTGGTAGAATTACCATATAATTTACTGCCACACTAGGCAATGTTTGAGAGTGAAAGGTTGCACTGTTAATAATTACTCTGGAATAATAGGTACACATCAGGATTGCCCTCCGCAAACTGGAATAATTCTCTCCTTGCTCGTTGGTGATGATCTGGTTTCTCTAGGAAAATATTTCCTTTGTTTTACTATTGACATTCATTTATCTTCCTGGATTTGTTTAAATCTCTCACTGACTTTGTTGATTTTTGGAAATGAATGATTCAAGAAATAGATTAGTGACCAGTTTTAATGATATGCTCCTTAAAAGCCATCAAACATCATCCCAAGGGCCTTAGAATTTTAAAAATAAGGGACCTTTGATATTTTACAACTTACTTGACAGGGACACTTTTCTTTTTAAAATAAGGAATTGGTTACATTGTCAGACTTCCATAGAGCCAGGAGGTACCTACTTCTTTCTTTATTCATGCTTCTTGATGTTATACCAGCTTCTTTTATGTTAGGACAGGTCTTGAGGTTCTTTTTAGAAACCGCTGTGACTTGGACCAGCATAGTCTATAATTTAAAGTTCTGTTATAGAGATATACATTCAAAATTGATTGAGTGGTTTAGCCTCTTTTATGCAGCAATTTCCAAATTTCCAAGTTCGGGGATAATATTCTCTTTCTCTCTCTCTAGCACCTTGAATTAAATATATATATTCAGGTATTTGTAAAAAATCCAGGTATATACCTGAATTGGTGGGCACCTCAGAAGCCGTGTAATTCAGTGGTTCTCCACCTTGGCAGCATATCTGAATATTTGGGGAGCTTAAAATGTACTGTTGTCTTTCCCATCTCCTGAAATTCTGATTTAATTGGTTTGGCATGTGATCTGGGCTTTGTCATTAAAAAGAAAAAATCTACCTCAGGTGATTCTCATGAACAGCCAGGACTGCAAACTACTGATTTAATTCAACCCCTTCATTTTACATATGAGAAAATGGAGGCTCTCTTACCTCAGCTGTCACTGTTGGTTAACAATACATATATCCCTGTGAATTGCTAGATATTTTTAAAAAGGGCTCTGTGGCTGTGACATCACCTTCCTTATTTAGATCTGATGATAATTTTTATGGTTTCCAACAGATGTCGTGGTTTCTTGAATTATCCTTTCACGTCACGGGGCTTCTTAAGGCACTTGCTGCCAAACGAGCCTAAAGGTATGTCTCTTTTTCAGTTCCTCAGGTAGTAGAGCATATTTTAACTCTTTGCTCCTTGCCAGAATTTTTGCTTCAATTTCGTTTATATTTTTTGTTGGCTGAAGTTTGTCCTCTAACACTTTAGATTATATGGATTATATCCTCTAAGATCTCACAATTTCAAAAATATTTTCCTGTTGCTTTTATACCTGGGTGATAGTTTAGCTCAGTGTCAGCAAACTGGTCCACTGGTCAAAAGCAGCCTGCCACCTGTTTTTGTAAATAAAGTTTTATTGGAACACACCCACACCCATTCACTTATGTATTGTTTATGGCTGCTTTCAGGCTACAATGGCAGAATTAAGTAGATGCAACAAAGCCCGTATGACCCACAAAGCTGAAAACACTTACTATCACCTCCTTTACTGAAGAAGCTTCTGGGCCCTGGTTTAGCTAGTTTTAAAATCCTTGAACTGAAAGATATTTATAGGCCTTGCTCCTCTATCTTTTAATATTGAATGATGCTGTAGAGATGTTGAAGGTCATCTTGATGCCCATCCACCCTTGCCTTGCCCCACATTAATGACTTGATCATTCTGCCTGCATGCCCAAAGGATTCTTTATCTTTGAAATCTAGCAATTTCTAGGCTATATCTTGGTGTCAATTGTTCTACAACATTTTTTCTTGGCACACTGTATATTTCATTTTTTTCTGTTTATTTTTTTGAATATTTATCATAATTATATACAGAATTGAACACCAGTAGTCTGAGGACACCAATAATGCACATTTTCATTTAACTTTCACTGGCTTCTATAACGCTGTCTTTTTCATATATGTTTCATTTTGCTCAATTTTTGTAGCCCTGGTTCCTGTATACCTTACAGTGTTTTCAATAATGTCCATTCATACCCTCCCTGTCTCTTGAATCTCTGTTTTGGGATCATTAAAAGTTGTATTAAATTATTGGAGTATATGGCAATATGATTAATCACAATTTTATCTGCCCAGTGACAACATTATTTTGATGGTTTTATTCATCTGCCATTTGCTTTTTCTGTTTCTTTTCTCCTTTTTCTTATAAAATCTTTATGAAGTTTGTATACTTGTCCCTTTTTAGTCCCTACTTATCTTTGAATGAGGCAAATTCTTTCTGGATCAGCTATTTGCAGGAGGCTTATGGAGAGAGAACATGGTTGTGTTTCTGAGCTATTAGAAATTCTACCTGGTTGTGGTAGAGACTACTGATTTCCTTCTCTAACACCCATTTCCCTCTTCATCTATAATAACAGAATCCAGATTCTATTCATTGTCATTGTGCCCAGCTGAAAACCTAAGATTCCTAGCTTTCCTTATAGTTGCTTGTGGCCATGTGATGGAACTCTTGTCAAGAATATATAAAGTCAAAGTGTTGAGTGAGGCTTCTGGGTAAGCACCTTAAAAGTGGAAGGGGCTGGGCCCTTCTTTCTTTCTTTCAGCTTCCTGCAGCCTGAAATGCAATGACTGTAACTCCAGAAGCCATCTTAAACCACGGGCTGCCCTTGAAGATGGAAGACATGTACAGAGGTTAGCGGATCAGAAACTTAGGAACCTGGTTCCCTGATGACACCATGAAGCCACCATACAAATCTTAGCCTTGAAGTTCTTTTAAACGAAAGAGAAATAAACATCTATCATGTTTTCTGTTACAAAACTGAACTTAATCATAACTGATATAATAGCAAGTTTCTTAAAACACAAAGTGTGCTAGTGAGTGTGGGTATGTGGGTGTGTGAGAGAATTACGTTTGCCTTTATTTGCTCACTGCTAACCAAGGATGGCAGCTCATGGTCATATCCCCCCTCATCTCAACAGATTTCTTTCTGGAAAGAGGTTATGTCTGTGTGGTTCCGCTTTCGGTCCCACCTTCTCTACTTCTCTGTAATGTCAAGTGAGGACCAAAGAAGCTTACATCACAGGCTTATGTGCTCCATGATTGTTGTTTAAACAAGGAATTGGTGGGTTTTCTCCTTGAGGTCTCTTATTCCTTAGACCCATGCTCCCTGCAGGCTTTGAACTCTGCATTTTCAGATGAGTCTGCCTCTGTTTTTGCGGGGGCCTCCCTAGTGGTCTCTGCATTGGACAGTCCTTCCTCATGTATGGTGATTCAGGTGTATAGTTGTCTCTTAGCTTTGCCAAAGATGGAGTTTGCATTTCTGTTTTCCTTCTGCTTGTTGTGGGTGACTTTGGAGAAGAGAAGGGATGCAGATGTCTTTATTCCACCATTTTAAAACCACAAGTCTCCTTGTTTTATTTTTAAAACAACATTTTTTAAAAATTACAAAAGTGATATTTGCCCATTGTGGAAATGTTAGAAAATGCCAAAAAGCAAAAAAGTGGCAGTAAAAATTACTGATAATCTCACCAATTGGTAATAAACACTGTTAACATTTTAGACGACATTTTCCAGATTTTCTTTCTTTCAATCTCTTTATAACTTTATCTTAATTTAGATAGATAGATAAATAGATAGATGGATGATAGAAATATTCTCACAACTTATTTTTAACCCATTTATTTAACTTTGGAGGAACATGATATGGATTATCATTAAATAGTCTACACCATTATTTTTAATTGCTCTCTGGCATCTACTATACGAATATGCCATAAGTTATTTAGCAGTCCCCTAGTTTTGGATATTAATTTTTTCCCCATTATTGGCTATTATAAATAAAGCTACAATGCACTTCTTTCTTTTAGATGGGCTAAGCATGCTATATATTTTATATTTCCTAAGTAAAACCTTCTAGAGTGAAATTTCATCTCAGGTCAGATGGTCATTTATGATGAATTAGCAGCTGACTATGAGGTTCTTATTATTATTTAAGGTCTGTTAGGAGGCAGAATGGTAAATGGGAGTCCTAGAACTCTAATTATTTCACCCTCACCATTCGAGCTGTGGGAATGCTCTTCTCCGCTGTGGCAGGCCCTAGCTGAAGTTCTGTATGTGCACAGAGGCCCACAAGGCTGCAGATTAGGGTAACTGACGCTGGGGGTTCCTAACACCACAAGGCCCAAAGGGTCTCCTCTACCTCCCACGGTGGTCTTTTAAAAAAAATTTTTTTTTTTTAATTTAAACTAATTTTTTACTTACAGGATAGTTGCAAAATAGTATAGGGTTCCTTTATATCCCTCACTCCACTTCCCCTAATGTTAACATCTTACGTAACTGTAGTTTAATGATCAAGAAGATATTAACATTAGTATAGTTCTAGTAACTAAAACTACAGACCTTATTTGAATTGTACCAATTTTTCCACTATTGTGGAAATTTGACCTTGACACTTTTGATAAGTACTGAACTCAAGTTCCACAAAAGGAAGAACTATTTTAGCAATTAGAGTTGTCTGAATATTGGGAAAAACGGTTGTTTTAGGAGACAGAGAAGATCTGGCCTGGAGGTGTTTGTGCAGTAGCTGACTGATCAGTGTGACACAGACATTGAGAGTTCAGGCTTTGAGAATCAGAAGGTCCCGGGTTAGTTGTGTCCTCTTAGACAAGTCAACCCCCCTTGTTACATATGCTTTCAATGCTGTGTAGCACTGTGTCGGACTTATTGCTGCTGTGATTTTACATTTATTTGTGTGGTCCTTTCTTTGTCTAAAATATGTCTTCCAATCACATTGTGGACTGCAATAATGGCTGTGAATGTTTGTTTTGCTCACAGAACCTGGCACAGAATGCTCAATGTATCTTTTTTTTTTTTTTTTAATGATTTATTTATCCATTTCTCCCCACCCTCTCATTGCCTTCATGTGCTGTGTCTGTTTGTTGTGTGGTCATGTTCCCTTTAGGAAGCACTGGGAACTGAACCCAGGACCTTCCATGTAGGAGGGAGGCACCCAATCTCCTGAGCCACCTCCACTCCCTGCTCTGCTATGTCTCTCGTGTTTCCTTGCTGTGTCTCTTGATTGCGTCATCTCATTGTGTCATCTTGTTGTGCCAGTTTACCACTCCAGCCCTTCTTCTTTAAGAGGCACCAGGAACAGAACCTGGACCTCCCATGTGGTAGGCAGGAGCCCAGTCGCCTGAGCCACATCCGCTTCCCTCAATATATCTTTTTAATAAATTAATGAATGCAGAGCTCCTGGGAATAACCATCAAGCTGCTATTCAGGTCACCAATACCATTTACTTTCAGGCCAACTTATGTTCCACCAACAGAAAGGGTCCCAAGAGAACCAGAAGTCACAGAATTGAAATACCCATATTTCAGGTCACTCATTGTCCATTTCACTCATGGATCACAGGGGGGTGAGGCAGGGAAGGAAGGAGGTTGGGAAGAAAAGGGAGGAAGGAATGGTGTTCTCTCTATAGTTTTCCTATAGACTTTGAACTTCCCTTCTGTAAATCCCATCATACTTCCTATTACATGCTGAACATTGTTCGACTAGATCCTACTTTTTAAATGTCTAATTTCCCTGTTAGACAATATGTCCCATGACAGCAGGGATTGTGTCTTCCTTACTTATTGCACCTAGAATAGTGCCTGGTACATAGTAGATACTCAATAAATCTTTGTCAAATGAATAAACAAGTGAATTAAATGTAAACTTGAATCTTTGTGCCCAATAAAATAGTGTGTGAGATGTAAGGGCACTAATACATGGTTTCTGCCTTTAAGTAGCTTTCAGCCTATATAGATACCTAAACACACACAGAACTCTACTACACAAAGAAAGATGCACTGCAGAAGAAATTAAATTTAAACCATTGCCCCCTGTTATTTGCCTCTGACAAGGAATTCAGTGACCAATAAAATTCCTCTAACCCTTTATTATGTGCGGTCATAAAGTATACATGGCCCCATCTTTTCTTGTATTGTCTTCTAGTAATGGAAGAACACAGGACTGAAGCCAGGAGATAGTATCTGTGGTAGATTGAGTCATGTCCCTTAAAAAGACATGTTCAAGTCCTAACCTCCACTCCCTGTGGGTATGAACTCATCTGTAAATGGGATCTTCAAAGATCCTATAAGATGAGTGGCAGTTTGAGATTATTTATGAATCCCAAAAAGAAAAGGCTTGTGTTTGTAAACTGGTCTGTTCCTCTGAGTGTGTTGCCCTTTGATTGTATTAGATTCGGTGAGGGACCTCTGATTAAGTTGATTTTAATTTAAAATCAATTTAGGGGTTTGACTGGGCTATGTTAGTAAGGTGTAGCTTGGGTTGAGTCCTCACACCCCTTTGGCCTATATAAATGTACATTCGTTCAAGAAGACACACAAAAACAGAGAAGAGAGCTCTGCCATGTTTGATCCTGGGGCCCCGGGGAGAGATGAGCCATTCACCTGATTGTTTATAGCTGACCTTGTGAAGAGACCAGAGCAGCTGAGAAGGCCTGGAAAGAAACAAGCCCCATGTCAGCCTGTAGCTGAGAGAGAGGGAAGGCTGAACCCTTGCAGAGATTGGCAACCATCTTGCTTCAATACATAGCAACTGAGTTTGGTGAGAAAGCAACCTTGAATTGGACTTTTTAGGGCCTTGTAACTGTAAGCTTCTACCCCATATAAATACCCTTTATAAAAGGCAACAGATTTCTGGTACTTTGCATCAGCACCCCTTTGACTGACTAATACAATGAGGCCAAACTGAAACTGGGTGAGCCTTAATCCATTATGACTGGAGCCCTTATAAGCAAAGGAAATTTGAACATGAAGGAACAAGCCAGAGGAGAAGACAGAGTCAGACTGCATGTGACAGAGACCAAGATTGACTGCCAGCAAGCCACCACCAGAATGCTATAGACTCCAGAGAAGGTGTGGCCTGCTAATACTTGATTTTGGACTTCTAGCCTCCAAACTGTGAGTCAACAAATTCCTGTTGTCTAAGCCAACCAGTTTGTGGCATTTTGTTGTAGCAGACTTGGCAAACTAAGACAGTCTCTTAACCTAAGATTCATTTTCCTCTTCTTTGAAATGTAAATAGAGAAGGGCACTGGAGCAAAAACTGATAAGGACCTATCTACAAGTAATCTTGCAAAATTCTTTTAAACAATCTTAATTGCAAAGTGAATATAGAAGGGAATAGCTGTGTACGCATCTTCAGCCCAAAGATTCTTCAAAAATACTCTGAGTTATCACAAAGGCATTCAGAAAAATGTACCTTATCTCATAATCACACAATGAACTATTCATGAACTTAAAATACATGAAAGGAATATTAAGCTTTTTATTACAACAAGTCTCTGGGAGGCTAGAGGTAAAACATCTTAGCTAAAAGAATATTTGATATTAGTTGAATGTAAATCTTCAGGAATTTAATATTGATTATAGTTGTATACAAAAAGGACATAAGGAATGGCATAGGCTGTTATCAGCCAGGACAGAGTGTTGTACTTGGAACCATGAGAAATATGTGTGCATGGTCAGGGTGTTGAAAGAAAGGAACTGAAATGAGCTGTCAAGAATGCACGAATGATTAATATGTAAGTGCGGCAATGTGGATTGGAATATATTGCACATTTGATTGATTGGGAAAAGTAGGGGGTGGGGGAAGCCTAGTACCTATAATTGTATATGGGATTGTTTTAATATCATACATTAATAGTCACCAGCCAAATCCATTAAGACATTGTCACCAAGACTCATCAATTTTTCTTACCTTATATTTCTTATATCCACCCTTTCTCCACTTTCTCTCTAGTTTAGATCCAGCTGTTTATGTCATGACTATTGAAATAGTCTCCTGATTAATCAACTTGACCAGTGTTCCCCAAATCTAATTAACCACCTCTAAAAGCACCAGGTCTGTATTTCTAAAACAACCCTTTTGTTTTGTCCCTCTCTATCCAAATCCTTTATTTTCCTTCCCCAGAATTGTCCAGAATAATGGGTTTTAAACTGCTTTCTAAGGACCATTTAAGGTATGCTCCAAGAATTGGGACTGTGCTTATTTTCACACAGCCATTGTCTTTCTAGCATCTAGCACAATGTCTGGGCAGAATAAGTGTCCAGTAAATATTTGTTTAATGAACAATTGACTAAAGTGACTCACTGGTTGCTGAGAACTGGAATTAGAGAAGGCCAAGAGAATGGAGTCTGGACCCCCTGCTTCCCCTTAAACTGGCAGCCCCACTGTTATCTCCTTATTGTGTTGGTGTTCACAGGTAAATTTCTTTTGTAAAAGAGTCCTGCTGCTATAAACTGTTTGGAAAACAGGGAACTAGATAAGGATGGCTTATCTTACACCTGACATTTAAGCCCCAAATTAATCTTCCAAAGGCAAATGCCACTACTCCCCAAAATGTAAAGTATATCAGCCTTTACAGCCTTCCCCAGAGCCCCATGGCTATATGGGGCCTACCATGTTTGTTTTTATATAACATCTCTGAGAAACAGGTTTTGACTCAAGCCTGGCCAATTTTAATGCCTTGACATCCAGGTCAGAGTTGATTTGCTCAGGGGTAGGCACCTGACCCCAGGTGGACTATTCATTATCCATTCCTAGCATTTTAAACAACTTTTAACAGAAACTAAGCAATAACATTCTGTTCCTTTCTGTGGCTAAAGTTATCAGAAACCCTACATGATCGGGTCTCCCAATATTTGGAGCAAGTCAATCTGGAGTTGGAGAGCCAGAAGCAAAGATGAAGAGAGAAGTAAAGATGAGAGCCAGAGAGAGCATCCTGGAGGTGTTTGAGCCCTTTGTTTTACTTGTTTCTTGGGCTGTCAAAGAATGGGTTCTATGGATGCTGACCCTGAGATGGATATTGGAGTGCAGGATATTTATGAGGGATCAATACTTAATGGAAAGGAGGAGGACGAAGCAAGGATGGATAAAGGGAGAAGCTGAACTGCATGGTAGGCCTGACAAAGCCTTGGCCAACCCCAGAGGGAGTTCTGCAGCTTAGATGACCTATCAGAATTTTCCCCCATGGGTTGAAATGGCTTAGATTTTATAGTCCTCAATGATCAGTCACTGCATGTGGGCTGCCCGAAGAAGGGCGTGCTCTTGGGCAAGGCAAACCATGATGTTGCCAACACTGGGCTACATTACCAGCACATGGGAACACAGCATTCTTTGAAAGGTGATCTGGGCAGCATGTTTCCATATCCACCACAGAGATGCATCTTCACCCTGCCTTTCTCCATGTTTAATGGCCAACTCTTTCTTTTGATTATGTGAGATCTTCCAATATGTTTCCAATAAATTTCCTTCTTTGACAAATCAAGGTCAGATTAGATTTCTATCACTCGCCACCAACAAAGTCCTGTCTAATATCCTCCGGCCAGTTTGCACCCCAGAATACCCTCTCAACCCCTGTTAGCCATGAAATGCCTGTATTTTTCTTCTCAACCCATTCATCTGTGCAAGAAATATTTTCTGAGTACTCACTATCCACCAGCAGTCAAACTCCTACGCTCCCCAAAGCTCCAGCTGGTGGATGGATGACCCCTCAGGAAGTGTGCCTTCTTTTGACTGCCAGTTGTCTCTACCACTCCATTCATTCCGCTGGACCACATTGGGCTGGCCTCTGGAAGAACTGCTTTTGCGACACCGTTCTGTGAAACAATGGGCCTTGAGTGAGGCATAAGATGAGAACAACCTCATGGGCTGTGTTTCTATGTATAATGGTGGTGTCTGCCATGTTGCAGTGTTTTTTCTATTAGACCCTCAGGAGAAATCTCTTTCTAATCTCTATATAGATACCATGTGGGCTTCTGAATAATTGCTTGTTTTTTTGTTTTGTTTTGTTTTTTCAGGTACTGGGGCTGGGGATTGAAGCTAGGACCTTGTATGTGGGAAGCCAGTGCTCAACCACTAAGTTACATCAGCTCCCCTGAGTTGGTTTTTTCATATGTTTGTTTGTTTGTTGTTTGTTTTTTAGGAGGTACCTGGTATCAAACCTGGGACCTCGTATGTGGGAAGCAGGTGCTCAACTATATGAGCTACATCTGCTCCCCACTGCTTGGTTTCTATCTCACCTCCCTGGGTACTGTGGAACTGGCTAAATTTCTATTTTCACATTGGCTGCTAGGGTGCTCAAGTCAAATTTGTGGCACCCTCTCAGCAAATGTGTAACATTCTACGTAGGGGTCACAAACTCTTGCTTGTAGGTATTGAAGCTGAGGGCATGTTTTGTTTGTTTTGCTGGGATTTCTTAAAAATTTACTCTGAATGCCTTCAAGCCAGACACAGTCTTTTGGTTGCTACAAACACATCCCCTTCCTGTTGTAAACATGACTTGTCACTTCCAATGTGCATGCGACCTGTTGGCCTCCCTGAAGGGATTTGATTTTATGATTCTTCTTCTATGGTTTGTATTTTCGTATTAGGCTCATTTCATGTTGTTACTCTTGCTTTTTCTCTGTGAAGTGCCTTTAGTCCTTTTCTGATCAGTACACAGAATAAATAAACATAATTAAGCTCTTTAAAGGCAGTGCCCAGCACATGTATGGCACAAAGGAAGTGTTTGATACATAAATTGGTTGACAAGGGTCACTGAAACCTAGCCTAAGGATGGGGTAAATATGGAGGCAGGGGCGTGTCCACACCTTGGCTGAGATGAGGGCATTCACAAATCAGGTGCCACCCTCACGAGACCTTCTCTATGGGTCTCATCATCATGCATGGGCTCTGTTTCCTCCAGCATCTTTTCATGATAGCCTTAGTAATGGCATCCTCAACATATAACCTTTAAAAATCGAAACTGGGCCTGTGATAGATTGAATTATGTCCCCAGAAAGGAAATGTTCTTAATCCAATCCACATTATGAGGGTGTGATACCATTTGTAAATAGTATCTTTGAATACATTAAGGCGAGTCAGGGTGTGGACTCATTGTGACTCCAGTCTTCTAAAATCCTATTAAGGTATGGCCCAGCTGAATCACGGTGGACTTTAATCTGTATTGCAGGAGGTCTTACAGGAAGAAAGCCACAGGGAGCAGAGCCAGAAGACAGAAATCAGTGGAAACCAGAAAAGCAGACACAAGAAAAGAGAGATCGCCACCTGACGGAGGAAGACATCAAGCCAAGAAACCCCAAGGATCAAGTTAGCACCAGAATGTTAGAGTCTTCAGGGAGAACGCATGGTCTTGCTGCAGCCTTGATTCAGGACTTCCAGCCCCCCAAACCATGAGACAATAAATTCCCGCTGTTTAAGCCAACCCGTAATGTGGGTATTTGTCATAGCAGCCAGGCAAACCAAGACAGGACCCCTTTGGGAGGAGATGCCGAGGCTGAGGGATTGGCCTGAACCTCGGCCCCTCCCTATTCCAGGCTTACTGCTTATACTTGGTGGAGACACCACTGTGAGATTAGGATAAAGTGTAGGATTGCTTTAATGCTAAGAAGTTTCCCAGTATTAAAATTCACTGAGAAATGGTTTTAAATGTTAAAAATAGAGACACAATTCAGTGATTTTAGGGAAAACCTTTAAACACCAACGTAAAAACATAAGCTTTGGAAAGAACCTGTAAATAGAGCCAAGTTGTCCCAGAGGCAAGCTTATATGGGGTCAGTGGATTTTCTCATGGTATAATTAAAGGGTGATAAAAGCTACCCTGATCCCATCCCCAGCAGGCCCATGGGGAATTTTCCTGCGTGTAGTCACACCAAAAAGCTCCTATGAAAAGATTGCCCAAGACACGCAATGCAGGGCAAAGGTAGCACATCAGCACAGATTCCTTAGAACCATTGACTGAAGGAAGTGGAAGCAGGGTCAGAGGCATCTAATCCCATCACAGAGAGGCCGCAGCTATCCTGTCCACAGTGTCCCTGACAGGTGGGCACTGGGCCTGTGTTAGAAGCTCTGCAGGAAGGGGAGCCCAGGACTCAGCCACGCCTCCCCTCACCTGTGTGGCCCTCACTGGTTTTGGACAGCCTTGTTGCTAGAAAGGACTTTATTTTATTGAGACTAAAA
Source organism: Cabassous unicinctus (assembly GCA_029593785.1). NCBI lineage: Eukaryota > Metazoa > Chordata > Mammalia > Cingulata > Chlamyphoridae > Cabassous > Cabassous unicinctus. The sequence goes on from JAQZBX010014579.1 coordinate 24,526, forward strand.
CATCAATTATCTGTAACCATTACCCTCAGTTCATGACTTTCCTTAACATAATTATGCCTGATTCTGATCCAAAATGTTGTCCCTGAGGGACCTGAAAACTGATTTTCATGATATGGGAAGGGATTATGTTACGAAGGGAGGCAAGTCTACGTGAGATTCTTGGTGTGGGGGACATGGTGGGTGGCATAGAGGATGGCAGGGGCCTGGGCAACCAAGAAACAGCAGGAGGCCTTGAATGATGCCTGAAGACAGTACAGATGAGAGTCAAGTGGGCCAAGACATGCTTTCCTTGCATCCCTGCTTTCTCCTGGAATCTCCTGCAGCCCTGGCCACTTGGGCATCAGAATTCACTGAGCTCTGGCTCGGAGTTAGGAAACCTTGGATTTGATCCCAGTTTAGTTCTGTTACATTGGGAAGATTGTTTAAACTCTTTGTACCTCAGTTTCCTCATCTGTAAAATTGGGTTAATAAGGCCTAGCCTGCCTGCTTCGTATGGTCGTATTAAGAATCAAACAGTGGCGGGGCGGGGGCACGCGGATGTGACTCAAATTGCTGGGCGTCCATTTCCCATATGGAGGGACCTGGATTCGATACCCGGGATGTCCTGATAAAATAAAGAAAAAATATAGAAGGCACACCTCCCCCACCAGGCCACGTGCACTGGCGTGCCAGTCCCCACTGAGCCACAAAGCAAGAAGATGACATAACAGGAGAGAAGACACAAGGGAAAGCCAAGATGAGATGTGCCAAAAAACCAGGAACTGAGGTGGCACAGGTGGCAGAATGCCTCTCTTCCACATTGGAGGTCCCCAGGATGGAATCCTGGTGAAGACAGGAGGAGAAGGATGAGAAGAGAGGGCAGGAAACAGACACAGAAAATTGTCCAGCAAATGGACACAAAACAGCAAAAGAGGGGAGGGGGTGGCAGTTAAAATGGACAAAGTAAATTGAAAAAAAAAAAGAATCAAATGGGGGAAGTGGATGTGGCTCAAGCAGTTGGGTGCCTGCCTACCACATGGGAGGTCCTGTGTTCCGTTTCCAGTGCCTCCTAAAAAAAAAGAAGATGAGCACACAACAGGCAGACAGCAAGCTCAGACAATTGGGGGGGAGGGGGGAGAAATAAATAAATAAAATTAATCTTAAAAAAAAATCAAATGGGATAATGCACATGAATTCCAATAAGGTTAAAAGGTTTTTAAGAGCAGGAAATTTTTTGTTGTTGTTGTTGTTGTTACCAGGAGGTCCCGGGGATTGAACCCAGGTCCCTCCATATAGGAGACAGACACCCAACCGTTTGAGCCACATCCGTCCCCCAAAGGGTTTTTAAAGTCTATATTTTAGTTAGACTCCAGTTTATTTTCCTGCCTTTAGTTTTCTTTATATTGTATACAAATATATTTACATTATTGTATAATTTTTACTTGTTTGCATATTTTTTCTTTCTTTAAAAATTTTTTTTTATTTTAAAGTTTGCATTTTCCTTTTTAAAATAAAGTGTGGTATAAATATAGTTACATACAAAATAAAATAAACATTTAATGATTACTACGATTACCAGTGTTTTGGGGAAATGTATTAGGGGTATTATATACAGATTATGTTATACAGGGAATATGTTATACAGAGAATATATTATATAGAGAATATATTATGTTATATTATTTGTTATTGATTTATGCCTTGGCATAAGGACTTTAAACTGCTACTTTATTTATTTGTTTTTTTAAAGATTTATTTATTTATTTATTTATCCCCCCCTTGCTGCTTGTGTTTTACTGTGTCCATTCCTTGTGTGTTTATTCCGTGTCTGCTTATCTCCCCCTTTCTGTGAGGTCCTGCTGCATCAGCCCACCACACTGCGCAGGCCGGGCTGCTCTCACAAGGAGGCCCCGGGAAGCGAACCCGGGGCCTCCCGCATATTAAAGGGCGGAGGGGGGGGGGGAGGCTCTATCGATTGAGCCACACCTGCTTCCTGTTGTGAGGTCTTGCTGCATCAGCCCACTGGGCCGCGTGGGTTGGACTGCCCTCACAAGGAGGCCCCGGGAAGCGAACCCGGGGCTTCCCATATGGTAAACGGGAGTTCTATCCATTGAGCCACACCCGCTTCCCAAAACTGCTACTTTATTAAATGGGAAACTCTTTTACCTTGAAATGTGTGTCATAAACTCGGTTCTGTAAAAAAGGAAAACCCCTCTCACTAGGAGTTGCTGCAGACTTGGCATTCACAGGATGCGTGTTGTTTGCCGTTTCAGCACCAGCAAAGCCACTCATTTTGCTTCTGAGGTGAGGCCTGTCAAGGAGTTGAGGTGTGGCTTCCTTTCAATTTCTCTATTTTTAAATTGCCATCTGTAAAGCCTTTTGCAGGCTCCTGAGAACAATCACATCGGGTGATGGGAAATGCAGGCTGGAGGCAAACCTTGGCCTTGGCCTGGTAATTTAAACTCTCTGAGCCCCAGTTTCCTCATCTACAAAATGGAGAAAATAGTAATGGTAATAGAACAGGATTGGAATAATAATAAGTGTATTAAATTGTACAGCCCTAAGGTTAAAACTTGGCACATAGTATTATTGTATTATTAGTATTATTGTTTTGTTGTTGTTGTTGTTGTTGTTTGTTTGTTTTTTGAGGTACCGGGGGCTAGCTATTGAACCAGGGACCTCGGATGTGGGAAGTGGACACTCATTTACTGAGCCACATACGCTTCCCTGAGTTGGCTCTTTGGTTTGTTTTGCTTGTTGTTTGTTTTTGTTTTTTCAGCAGGCACCAAGAAACGAATGTTAATAAATTATTCTCCACTCCCACCCCTTCATCTGAGTAAAGCAGCAGCCCACACATTGCTCAAAAGAAAATATTTTGCATAATGGGAAAAAGGGAATTTTAAGGCACCGTTTCCTTTTAACATCTGAGGCTTAGCAGGTAAATGAAAGCACAATTCTGACACAAAATGTGTCTTCTTGTGTTTGACTTTAAAAAGTTGTCAGGACCAAGTCATCCAGCTTGCAATCTAATTAGAATTCAGGTCCAGGTGGTGAATCACAATTCACGTGCAGGCTCTGAACCCCAAGGTTGGTAAACCGGGCTTCAAGGAGAACTCTATTAAGGAGCAACCCCAGCTTCCATTACCATCTCACCGGTCACCGCCAAAAGGATATACACTCTTGCACTTGATTTTTGCCATTTTTATGCACATTGTAACATTTGTAATTTCACTCAAAATTTTGGTGGATGAAATTAGGCCTCCCTCAAATATACAGAGACTCACTTTACAAAAAAATAAGGGTCTGATTTAAGGGGTGCCACACCAAAACACAACCATCCAGAAATGTCACTCTCATTGCTGTGCCCCAGTTCCTAGAAAGGCACCAGAGATTCAAATCTGTGTGTTCAGCATTAACATCTCCAAGGGCTTTGAGAAAAGTGCAAATATCTTATACTGTTCCCAGTATATTGTAATGCTTATTTGCATGTGTCTGACCGACTGTATTCCAATGCCCACCATGAACTCTGACCCACCCGCCTCTCCTATCTTTTCCTGTCCCACTCTGCTCAGCTCACTCTATTCCAGCCATCCTAGTCTTGCACCAAGGTATTTGCACTTCTATAACTTTTACCTAGACCATTCTTTGCCCGGCAGGCTCCTTCCATTATACATGTCTCAACCCAAAATACTACCTCCTTAGAGAAGCATTCCCTCATCACCACTCTGAAGTAGCACCCCTCTGTTTTTCTCCACAAGACCTCCCTTTTATTGCCTTCAGAGCACTTACCAGTATCTGAAATAATCTCATTTATGTGATCTTTGTCTATCTACTCCAATAGAACAGAAGCCCCATGAAGGTAGGGACATTTTCCATATAGTTCTTTACTATATCTCCAATGTTTAGGACAATACTTAGCATATAGTAGGTGTTCAATAAATATTTGTTAAATGGATAAATAAATATGAGCTTCTAGAATCAGTAACTGGCTAGTCTTCACATTTGTATCTCCCATCCCACCTCATCCTTATACTTTACCCAGGACCATACAGAATACATTGTAGCTATCATTCAAAAAAAAAAAAGTTTGTTGGTTAAGTTGAACTGAGAATGGTAACATGCCATTTAATGGAGTGATACAAAAATCATGAATTTTGATGGATAGAAGTAAGATGAAATAGATTAAAAACATATGCCTTGGGAAGTGGATGTGACTCAACTGGTTGAGCATCCGTCTACCATATGGAAGGACCCGGGTTCAATCCCCGGGACCTCCTGGTAAAATAAAAAAAAAACAAAAACAAAACAAAAACATACGCCTCTTTTAACCAGGGATTGACAATAGCATATTCAAATATCAAGGACAACACATCCTGGGTTAGAATAGCCTGGTCTCTGCATACAGGAGGTATATAAATGAACATTTTAAAAATAGGAATTCATACATCAAGATTTTAAAATCATTTATATCTAGACAGTGGGATTATGGGTATTTTTGTAGTTTCCCACATTTTCCATATTTTCTACAATGAGGTGCATGACTTTTTAAATAAGAAAAATCATCATTCACAAAGAAATTAACAATTTTGGTTATGTTTTATTTTGCTTTTTTCATGAGAATACTCCAACAGATTAATAGAAGGAGTCTAACACAGGAATATAAACTCTGCAGTATTTTTTTAATGGCACCTTCTTTATTTATTAATGTCTTGGAATAAATTATCCTTCATGAAATCTACTCAGAGTTTCGATTAACTCCAGCTAATGAAAGCATAGCACGTTACCATGTCACGCAAGAATAGAAAATAACCTGGTAAATTCTCCATGCCCCTCTACCAATGTCAGCCTCCCTGCCAAAATTCCTACTGACGTCCCCAAAACTGACATTACCCTTTCATTGATGTCACTGAGTCAGGAAGCTGAAAAGCTGTTGCAAAGTGACTGTTTCTATTGCAAAGGTTTAAAACTTTAGAGATTGAAAGGTTAAAGTTAAAAATATGTATTTTAATTTGAACAACAGATGGCCTTGAAGTGACTACAGGGCTGAATTAACTCTCGAGGCTCTACGGCTGTTTGGGGAAGAAAAAAATAAAAAAGACAACCAAAACCCTTTAAAAACCCACACTGGAACACACAGCTGAAGCGCCGGTGACATCAGCAGAATCTCTCTGTTGAATTAGAGTCCCGAATTTGGCTTTAGAGCCATCTGTTAGACTCCAGATAGAATAATCTTCTATGAAATTATACTGCAGAGTTTCACTAATGAACATTTCCAATTGTTAGAGCCTCAGACTCACAGCTGTCCCACCTCCTGAAGCCGCCACTGCTCCCTGAGCCCCTGAGACACACAGAGAGATCCCACTTGCTAAAGCCCACAGGGGAGCTGTCCTTTGAGATGATGTATCCTGTCTTGGATTGAGTTCTATGGAAAAAGACTTTGAGATGGGGAGTTGCATGTAAAGGTGTATTACGGAGTGTTCTTGGGAGATACATCTGTACAGAAATGAGGAAGGCAGATTGGACAGAGGGAGTGACTGATTTCTGAGGTGGTTACAGGCCTCAGCCATTCTATGGGGAGCTCTGTTGCTGGGAAGGCCCCTGAGTTGTACTAAGTTAAGTCAAGTAAGCCTGGGTTTGTATCTTCAAATCAGCTGTACATACCTGAAAGAGAGCATTGTGGCCAAGGGCAATTTCCAATTTCCAAGGAAATTCTCAATAGCTGTGGGTTGAGCATGCTGACCCTGATAAGGGGATCTGGGTAGAGCATCCCAGTTTCTATTCCACCACCACCCACCCAGGTCCTTCAGTGACTGTGGCATTCACATCCATGCAACTCCCCAAAGCTCTTCAACTCATGCCTTCCCTCTTAGTCATGGCCTCACTTATTTCTAACACCATGGTATCCTAGAGACAAACATTGGCTACCTGGGATACTTGGATATTCATTCAACAGTTATTCTTTCAACAAACATTCTTTAAACACTACTGTGGCAGTTTGATATTATTGATGAATTCCAAAAAGAAATATTGTTTAGGTTTGCAAACTGGTCTGTTTCTCTGGCCGTGATACCCTTTGATTGTATTAAATTCAGAGGTTTCACTTTTACTTGATTAAATTAAGATTAGGGCTTTGATTCGGCCATGTCAGTAGGACGTTGAGTCCCTGCTCCGTTGGTGGGTGGACACTCACACAGAAAATGACACGGCAGAGGAGAGAGCTTAGTTTTGACTCTGGAGCCCCAGGGAGAGAGCCGAGCTGTTTGCCTGATAGTTTACAGCTGGCTGTGTGGAGAGACCAGAGCAGATGAGCCCAGAAAGAGACAAGCCCCAGGAAGAGAGACAAGCCTTATTCCAGCTTACAGCTTAGATAAAAAGAAGCTGGGACCACGGAGCCTTAAGAGAAGAGGAAGGCTGAACCCTCGCAGAGGCCGGCAGCCATCTTGCTCCAACATGTGGCAACAGACTTTGGTGAGGGAAGTAACTTATCTTTATGTCCTTGTGACTGTAAGCTTCTATCCCAAATATATACCCTTTATAAATGCCAACAGAGTTCTGATACTTTGCATCAGGACCCCTTTGGCTGATTAATACAACTACCAACCACATTCTGAGGATAAATCCCCTCTTTCAGGGAATCAAGGAGGTATGAAAGGAAGAAGGAATACCATGCATGGAGGTCTGTAGGCAAGAGAGAGCATTAATGAGTTCAGAGAACAGGAAATGTGTCAAAGTGCAAGAGGGAAGGTGGAGAGAGAAGAAGGAGATTGTTAGGGGTGCTGTCTTCCATACTACAGAGTTTAGGGTTCGTCCTGACATCATTCATCCATGGCTCAGGCAAAATGCTTTGGTATCATCCTTGATTCATCTCTTTCTCTTAGACCACACATCCAGTTTGCCATCAAATTCTGTCAGCTCTAATATATAAATATATATATATAAATATTCCAACCCCTTCTTCACCCTGGCCCAAGCCTCCAGCATTTTTCCTAATTGGTCCCTCTGCTTTTGCCTGTCCCCTTCAGCAGTCTATTCTCAATAAGCAGTTAGAGTACCCTTGTAAGTGTGTCAGCTCAGATTATCTCATGCAGAGTAAAAGCTAGAGTCCTTAACATGACCTACAGGGCCCTACCTCTGATCTGCCTCTTCCCTGTATTACAACTCCAACCGCATCTCTCACTCTGCTCCACTCGTCTCCTTGCTGATCTACAGACACCACACTGGGCCTGCTTCCATTTTAGGGCCTTTACATTTCTTTTTTCTTCCTAGGATGGGCTTTCCCCAACATTAAAAGAGCTAGCTCCCACACTTCTATGTGAATTCTCAAAAGTCACCTTCCTGACTGTGGTTAACAAAACAAATATGAGAATGTTTTCTCATGAACTAAAACAAATATACAATACTATTATAGGGTATTAATAATTGGGTGATGTGGGGGAAACACACCAAATGTAAGATATGGGCTATAGTTAGTTTATAGTTGTAACAAATGTTTCACAACAATGCAAGGTGGTGTTGGTGGGGTGATGTATGGGAGCCCTGTATGATAATATACATGTTTGTTTTGTAAGTTCTCAACTTTGACTATACACTTACTGTTTATTTATGTGCATGTATGATATATGTCAATAACATTTTTTAGGAAGTACCAGGGATTGAACCTAGGACCTTGTACGTGGGAAGCAGGTGCTCAACCACTGAGCTACATCCGCTCCCCCTTCAATAACGTTTTACTTTTTAAAAAGTCACCTTCCTAGTAAGGCTTTTCCTGGCCGCTTTATCTAAAGTTTTAAGCTCTACCCTCAATATTTCAGAGTCCCTTTTCCCATTTTATTTTTCTCCTTAGCACTTCTGTCTCTGTCTCTTAATTTCATTCTCTCTCTCTCTCTCTCTCTATATATATATATGCACTTTTCATTGTCTAACTCCCCCCACAAGAGTGTAAGCTTCATAAAAACAGGACTTTTGTGTATTCTGTTCACTATTGTATTCCTAGTACCAAAATCAGTGCCTGGCAGATGGCAGGTGGCTCAATAATTGTTGAATGAATAAAGGAATGGTTAGGGAGGCTTTAGAGGATTTCCTTGGATGACAGAGTGGCTAGAGAGCAGCTCTGTCTTATTAAGTTGGAAATCATTTTTTTTTCTAATAAATTTTGAGCCTTTTTAGTGAACCACGTTCAAAATTAATTATACCATTCCCTTCAATTACAAACAGAATAAGCATAATTATTTCCATGTGCTAAAGTAGGGATAATTTCAGAAACTCTTGAGCTATTCATCTCAGTGCTACATAGCCTCTGCTTATAGTACCTTGCACCTGTATTATAGAGTTTTCTTCCTGTTTTTTCACTTACTAGTAGGCTTTCAATTATCGATATACCCATGACTTCTCTAACATATCAAACTAGACAAGAGCCAAAGGCACTGGCATACCATATTTCAATAACTGGAAAGTAAAAAAATTACTTTGTCAACTAAAAGAAGGGGAGGACTGGGAATTAGAAAGTACTAGTGCAGCCTAGATAAACTATGTGATATTGGGAAGGGAGAGAATAGTAATGGAGTTGTTATCTTATCCTAGTCACACAATAACTAGGTGATGTTTGTATCATTCCCACCTTACAAATAAGGAAACTATACAATGGGAAATTAATCTGTTCAAGATCAGACATTTTGTCAATAATTTATCCAAGATTGATCCCAAGTCCCCTGATTCCAAATACTCTGCTTTTTCCACCATGCTGAGGCAGGGTATTAGTTATTTCTTCATAAGAAATGGCAAATCCATTAAAGCAAAGCGATTGCAATAAAAAAACAAAAACAAGAACATACACTACCATGGGTTGATTGCCTACAAAAATAGTGGTTGAGAGAATGGGTAAATTTTAAGCAGACCCACGTTTAGTATGTGGCTTCAGATAAGTCAATTAAACTTATTGACTTATTTTTCTATATTTCTAAAATGCAACAATGATAATAGTGCCCAGATCAAAAGGCTGTTGTGAGTTTGTCTAGAATAAGGCATGTAAGGCACTTATCTTAGGACCCAGTATATAATAAGCACTCAGTAAGTTATTATTTTATAATAATAACTTTCATTTTTATTTATTATTATTATTACCAAATACCAGGCACTAACTATTCAGGGGGTCTTCAGGCCTTTTGTGCAGATGACTGCAAATGCTCAAGGGCTGAGAGTAGAACATGAGTAAGCTATGAAGCACTGGAGTAATCAGAAAAGCAGTGTCATTCTGGTATGCCTACAGACGTGTAGCATATCAAACCATGGGTTAGGAGCAATGCTTCAATATTGGCTCATCAGCTGTAGCAAATGTACCACACTAATCTAGGATGTCAATAATGGGGTAACTGTGTGTGGGTATTGGGAGGTGGGGCTATATGGGAATTCCCTGTATGCAGTGTAATTTTTCTGTAAATGTAAATCTAAAACGTCTCTAAAAATAATGTAAAAAAAACACCTTAAAAAAAAAAAAAAAGCCATGGGGAGAAGCCAGCCATCCTACCCAGCAGATGAAGCCCTAGAGTACATCGTCCCGGGCATCTTGCTGCTTTAACCGGAAAACTCCCAGCCTGGACTGCCGCCAGAGGCGGTCTGAACAGTTCCTTTTTAGGCAGAGCATTATCTGGATTGGATTACATGGCTGTAAACTGATTAGTGCATATTCACATGCTGTCAAACATCTGAGTTCAAACAATGGAACTATTTTAATAAGATTAGCAAATTGGCCCCTCCCTACAAATTTCTCACTGCAGGATTCTATTCAGAATCCTTTGGAGAAAATTGTCTTAGGGAAGTAGTAGAATTTCAGGGTGCCCTGCTTCTTCCCTCCTGAGGTAGACACAGCTAAAAAGGCCGCCAAATGTGCTGCCCAGAATCACCCGAGCATCCAAAACTGTGCGAGAGAGACTGATAATGTGGACAAGAAGTTTAATAGAATGAATATGTATTCTTTTTTTTTTTTTTAAAGATTTATTTATTTTATTTATTTATCCCCCCCTTGCTGCTTGTGCTGCTGTGTCCATTCGCTGCGTGTCTTCCCTGTGTCTGCTTATCTCCCCCTTGCTGTGAGGTCTTGCCGCATCAGCCCACGGCGCCGCGCCAGCCGGCCTGCCCTCACAAGGAGGCGCCGGGAAGCGAACCCGGGGCCTCTCATATGGTAAATGGGTGCTCTATCCACTGCGCCACACCAGCTTCCTGCCGTGAGGTTGCTGCATCAGCCCACCGCACCGCTCAGGCCGGCGTGCCCTCACAAGGAGGCCTCGGGACGCGAACCCGGGCCTCCACATATGGTAAATGGGGGCTCTATCCACTGAGCCACACCCGCTTCCCTGAATATGTATTCTTGAATGGTTAAACCTCATAACTCACCTATGGATTGAGAGCCAAGCTCTGCGTCCAGAGGCTAGAGTGTAACGAATGGCCTTATATCCAATAACTTGAGGTAGGATTTCATACTAGTATAATGGTTAAGGGATTGGGTTGTGGAATCACACAGATCTGCCTTTCAAATTCCAGTTCCTCTACTTACTAATTTTGAGAGCTTGACCAAGCATCTTAAAATCTCTAAGTCTTATTAATGTCCTGTGGCAAATGGACCAAATGAACAATTCACGATTATTAGATCCTCCAAGGATGACTGTTATTAGGCTCTTTTTGGTAGATAGCCTGTAACAGTTACAAGTTGGTGAGGGCCATAGGTTTACTTCTCCAAAATCTCTCTACCAGGTAGCACTTTGCAATGAAACCAAGTCTTAGGCAAAATCTTAAAATATGCCACAATTAAGTCAGCACATGAGCAGTCATACAATCCATTCTAAGTGGGACAAAGTTGCAGCTCTCTTTTATTTTCTTTAAGTGCATATGACAATTTTTAGAGGTAGAATTCAGCTTAAATTTGTAGTAGGAGCCAAGCAACACCATCCTCTCCTCAGAATCCTAAATCTAAGGATTCCTTCTTGAGCTAATTGGGCAACTGGATGACTAGGTCCTTATATTCTGCTTTTGCAAGGGGGGGAGCACCTGTACAATACTTCTAGCCCATCCACCATCTCAAACACTACTCATTTTGCCAGTGAAAATTATTTCTAACGTCTATGATGCTAATTAATAAACCTCTGGAAATGATCAGGGATCATGATAGTTGAAGGACTAAAGTAATTTTGTAGTAACTGCCTCTGGAATGTGGGATTTTGATAGGGTCTTTTAAAGCCAACTAGCCATCCTTGGAGTATGTTTTCCTGATTAGAATCCTTTGAATATTAACCACCCCCTAAGGTGTAGACAAAACATACATACATACAAACACACACACACATATTACTGTCTATGCTAATATACTTCAAAGTTAAAGACCACATAGAATAATATCTCAGAATTAAATGAGATAATGCATGATGTATGTTAGGGACTTAGTACCCTTCACACACTAAATGATAGTTATTAATACTATATAAATTTTTATTTTTAATATAAACATTTGCAGAGCTTGCACCAGTTAAGGCCATACATCTTGGTGGTTTGTTCAGAGTGACAAAGAGCAGAGCCCAGTGGTGAGTGACAGCCTGTCCTGAAATGTGGGAACGAATGATACCCCTTCGAGGTCACCAAAAGCATAATAGAAGTAGGAGAATTTTGCAAGGGACTGGAATTCCTGGGTAAGCAAGTGAGGGCTAGGTGTAGAGAATTTTAAATATTAATGTAAGTGTGATATTAATAACTATCACTAGAAGTTAAATTCCATAAGGAAAATTTTCCACTTTTTTCCTGCTATATCTCAGTGTCTAGACCAGTACCTGGAATATAGTGGTTGCTGTGGACTGAATAAATAAATGAATGTTTTAATTTACTCTGGTTCTCTTGAGGATGTTCAGGGCTTGATGCAGTGCTAGGCATAAAGAACATGTTCAATGAATGTTTACTATTTGAAATGAATGAACAATTAAATGAACAAATGGGAGAATTCCCTCAAGGATATTGCCAAATTAAATCACAACAGTATCTCCTGGAAATCCAGATATGCTGTTATTATAGCAACTCCAATCACAACATTGTAGACAAGATGGTATGAGCATAGTGGTATTATAACTAAATAAATGTCCCTACCTCAAGAACAAATTCACATTCACCTGAAGAAAGGGCTTTTGTGTAGTCCTTAGAAGGCCCCCTTCTTAGGTGGTCATGTTCTTTTTTTAAAAAAATGCTTATTTATTTATTTACTATGTCTAGCCTCAAGGATTTTGAAACGTATATATATTTTAAATTTAATTCAAACTTTTAGATGTTCTGTACCATGAGGGAGTCTCTCCAAATAGTCTCTCATGTTGTTGAAATACACATCTATAGTTTTGTTTTTATGCCTCAATCTTTTTATACATGTAGGATTAATTTTGATTTAAAGGATGTGGTAGGGATCCTGCTTTATTTTTTTCTGCAGTCATCCAGTTAACCCAACATTGTTTATTGAATAATTCACAGTATGGCATTTTTAGAATAAAATAATTAATATACTACACAGAAAAGAACACTAATACAAATATGAATAAGACATAGCCCTTGCCTAAGAAGATTGTACAGTCCAATGAATAAATGACTCCTACTACTACCATTTTGCTAGGGTACACAGTATATGGTAAACTTCTTGTATCACCAGGGCATCTGCAGGAGAGATTCTGCCATCCCTTTCTAGCTCAAAATATTTACAGAAATACATATACTGCTCAGAATATAATGGAGGATATATTAGCAATTTTATCATGTTCATTGTTGTGTTACCATACATAGTAGATGAGTTTCAGAAAAGTTGCATGTAAATTTAAGTCATCTTTTAAGTTCCCTTGGTAAGTTTTCTATTTAAAGGGATTTTACTTTAAATTATTTTCTAAAACTATTTTTGAAGAGTAAATAATGACTTTCTCATTTATCTTTGATACAAAGAAGAGCTTTCATTTGCTAGGCTTCTTAAAGCAAGATATACTTGCATAATTCAGGTTCTTTTCTAAAAAGGGAAGAAAAGCATAAGGAGACTAGAATTTTAAAAGCAAATCAATGCGTATTTTTAAAAAATGCAATTGTTGGAATACAGACTTAAAGACATTTCTTAAGGGACATTTACACGAATCCAATTTGCTTGTCTCTACATGAGAGGCAACATTTTGGGTGATATTTTTTTCAAAAGCTAATTTTTAAGCTTTATAGGGTAAGTGCCAAATGGTATTTTAAAAACACACATTTACAAAAAGAAGAACGTGCAGTTTTGCCTTGAGTACAGATGGAGCCAGTGTCAACTGAAGGCATTTTGCCTAAGGACACAGAGAAAATCACTTTTTCATAAAGATCACAAACTCCACTCTTACGCTTCTGTTCATCTTAGTTTGTGGGCGGAGGGAAAGAATCGAATAGGGGGCTTAAGAGTTCAGCTGTTTAAATAATCAGTTCCTCAAATTTTATATAAATTATGCTGTCAACATTATTGATGCTCAAAATTAGTACTATCACTTTATAAATGAAGGAATATGATAATTTCTGGTTATTGTTTCTTCTCTTACTGATATTTTCCATTGTGTAAAGATAGGACCTAATTCTATTCTATATCCATATCTACTATTTGAAGATATATCTATATCTTCTATGGCTCCTTCTGTTCTCCTTCTTCTCTACTTGATACTTGACCCCTTACAACACACAGTATTAACATTGTTAAAAATGATGGTAGTGGGAAGCGGGTGTGGCTCAATCGATAGAGCTCCCGTTTACCATGTGTGAGGCCCCGGGTTCGCTTCCCGGGGCCTCCTTGTGAGGGCAGGCCAGCCCGCGCGGCGCGGTGGGCTGATGCAGCGGGACCTCACAGCAAGGGGGAGATAAGCAGACACAGAGAAAACACACAGCGACTGGACACAGCAAAGCACAAGCAGCAAGGGGGGGATAAATAAATAAATAAAAATAAATCT
>JAQZBX010014580.1:0-38463 GCA_029593785.1 Cabassous unicinctus
CCCGGCGCCTCCTTGTGAGGGCAGGCCGGCTCACGTGGCGCCGTGGGCTGATGCGGCAAGACCTCAGAGAAGACACGCAGCGAATGGACACAGCAACACAAGCAGCAAGGGGGGGATAAATAAATAAAATAAATAAATCTTTAAAAAAAAAAATAAATAAATAAATAAATAACATGGTCAGACTAGTCCACATTGAAGGGGTAATAATTGAGCAAAAAGTTGAAGGAGGAAGGGACGGCTGGGGGAAGGATCCGTCCAGGCAGTGAGTGGGAACAGCCTATGAGAAGGTGGCTGGTATGTGTGAGGACAAGCAAGAGGCCAGCGCAGTCTTCAGGGCTCTATCAGTCTGGATGTTTAGTTATAAGCAACAAACGTGGACTGTGGCCGATTCAAGCAGAAAAGAAGCGTACTAAAATGGTGTTGGGTGGGTCATAGAATTTCCAGGAAGCCTGCAGATCCAGACTTAGAAAACAGGATGGAACAAATTTATGCCAAAAACCAAGCCAGTAAGAACCCACTACCAGCACTGCCCAGCACTGGGTACCACAGACAGTGCAGCCATGGCCACTGACACTGGACCCTGGCCACCTCCACGGACACCACTGCCCCAGGACACTGAAAGTCACCACAGGCTTCTTGCCATCTGCCAGCACCACAGAGTCCCCAGGGTCACTGCCTCTTCGGGCCACTAGCTCCTGATCCCCAGTACAGGACAAATGCATCTGATTGGCCAGGGTGAGTACAAGTGCAAGGAAATTAAGGGAAAGTAAATCTCTGGAAATTGTGTTTCCCCAAGACTCCAGGTGGGGATTCCCCAGACATAGGAAGGGCATTCAGATGTGAAGCTACAAAAAAAAAAAAATTCCCCTGCAGTGATCTTGGGGTAAAATAGAGGAGCTGAAGGAGAGGGTTCCGAACCTTATAACATCATCAGCCCCAGCTCCAAGTGCTGGCTGTAGCATCTTGCAGGACTGGAATCATCTTCCTATTTTACTGACAGCAAAAGTGAGGCAAAGTGGAAAGTGAGGAACTCTACTCAGATAAGGAGGGAGGGTGGTGCCAGGGTGGGACCCTGAGTCAGGTGACTGGCCATGGGTGGGGTGTACCAGGGAGGAGGATTGCAAAATGAAGATGCTTAGACTCAGAATCCCAAAGTCAAGCTGTAAAGAAGTACCCAGTGACCCACGAGAAGGGCCAAAGCCCACTGGCAGTCGGCAGGGACGTGGGCTCTGGTCCCGGCATTGCCTCTCTTTGCTGGAGGCCTTGGCAAGACCCTCCTTGAACCTCAGATTCCTCATCTGTAGAGTGGGGTCTCAACTAGAGGTGTTCTAATATCTCCACTTTCTAATGGTCAAAGAACCCTCGAGAAAAACATAGACAGGGACAGGTTAATAAAGGGTGAGCTCAGAGGGCAAGTCCTGGGGGAGATGAAAGAGTTGGTTGGTGTCTCTAGGGTTTGAGGAGAAGCCCTCATGTCAGTGTGAACCCTCGCCAAGGTGCCCTGCTTAGCCCTGAGGCTGAAGAAGGGAAGGGATGGCCTTTCCTCAGCCAATACTCTCCCCCAAGACACCTCTAGAAATTAACTGTGTTTGATGCCCTCAGCCCGGACCCTAGCTGCAGAGCCCTGCTCCCCCTTGTGTTCCTCATCCCTATTGCTGCCCCCACGCACACACCTGCACACACATACACACATGCACACATGCGCATGTGCCCGCGTACACGTGTGCACACGCAATACACACACGTACACACAGTAGCAGCAGACATTCCCATGATGCCCCTCCTCTGCCCCTGCCTGAGAGTCTTCCCTGCCACCACGTCACAGAAACACCCCGAGCAGGCCCTCAGGAAAGGGGAATGTGGTAAGGACACCACCACTCCCATTCGCGAGGGCCCTCCACAGCCCCCACCTCTTCATCCATTTCATCTTTGCAACTGCCTGGGAGGAAGGAGGCTTTGGAATTATCACTCCCACCTGTACTTGAGAAGCTTGGGGAAACCCAGGAAGAAAAATCGTCATCCCCCACCACCCCCCTCTTGTACACAAAGGTGCTGAGAGGAGCAGAGGTAACAAAAGGGAGCAGTGGACAGTGACCAATGCTGGAAGGGGACGCGCCCCAACCGCCAGTTGTGGCCTGAGACACCCGCTCATCCTGCCACTCCCGGCCACCAGGGGGCGGGCCCAGGCCGCGGACCTGACCACAGTCCTCAGGGGCAGCCACCCAAATGGCTTAAGGGTGGGAAAGGGGCTACCGTGCCCCCCCTACCACGCCCGCCCACGCCACCTGCTCCCCAGTGCTCTCAGGGCTCTGGCGCCAGCCTCTCCTTTGTCCAGCTTATCTATCCACTTCCCTCCCCTCTTCTCCTCAGTATCTACAAATTCCAACCTTCACGTCATCGTCTTTACCCAAATACTCCTGGCCCATGCCTTTCTCTCCCCCGTCCTCTCTTCCAATATCAACATTTTACCTCCCTCCACTATCCATTTCTCCCACCAGTAGAACATTTTCTGCTTTGTCCAGGCTTTCTCCCCTGCTTTCTCATTTGACTGTCTCAACAATTCTACAAGGCAAATATTATCACTGCCTTGATAGTAGAGGACCTCAGAGAGGTCGAATCCCTTGCTCGTTCATGATGGTCAGGAGTAGAGACCAATTCTTGGGACTCCTGGGGTGTGCCTTTGTCTCTGTGTCCCCCAAACACCAGAGCTCCTGTCCCTCCCCACAGCTGACGCCCTGCATCTCATTCACACACACCCCCTCCTGACACATACGTCCTGCCTCCCTCCACCCCTACACTTGTGGCTGCAAAGGCCCTGACATTCTCTGATTGAATTGATCTGATTTCCAGGTGTGATGTGGAAGGGGTGAGAGGCGTTGAAGGTCACCGCCCTCCAGGCCCCATTCGTTCATGGGAAGAGGCTGGAAAGCCACACCCCACAAGGCTTGATTTGAAAGAAGCAAAGGGAGGCCAGGCCTGCTTCTCCACAAGGCTCTGCGCTAGGAAAGAGGTGCCTGTGGCCAGCACTAAAATCCCCAGGGCTGTCATGGCTAAAGGCAGAGAGACTGGGAGAGGCAAGTGAAGCTTAATGAATGGTCACTTCTGTGGAAATGTGTCCCATGTGCTTAGGGTGGAGCACAGAGGGCCCAGGGGACAGAGGCCATCAGGTGCCTTGGCCACACAGCAGGGAGGCAGTGGGGAGAGGTGTCTGAGGGTCTCAGACCCCATCCACAACCCCTGGCTTCCAGTTGCTTGAAATGCCACAGGAGCCCAAACCTCCTTTTGGAGCCCTGAGGCATCTGCAGGTGCCCTGTATGACAGGACGGCTTTGCCTGCCTCCAGGAACACAGGGACAGTGAAAAGCGGTCATCAGGACTGAACACCTAAGACACAGGATGGGCACAGAATGGGGAGGACAGGGAACTCGGAGAGTCAAGGTGCAGGTCAGGGGGGCCACCTCTCTCAGTCCAAACTCGGCTTTCAGAGAGCCCAGGGGCCTCCCTAACTTCCAGCCCCAAGCTTCTTGCAGGGTGAGCCCACCTCGGGGTCACTCTCAGGCCTCAGGTCTGCGGACTGCTGCACCTGGGCTCAGGGAAGCCTCTCTCAGCCTCAGCCTCCAGCCCAGGGCCAGGACTAGGGGGAGGCAAGAGGGGCGCTTGGGGGGCAAGATGTAGGGACGTGCCCACTCTCAAGGGATGCACTGCGCCCTGATCACCTCGCCTGCCTCCCCCCCCCCCCCCCCCCCCCCCCCCCCCCCCCCCCCCCCCCCCCCCCCCCCCCCCCCCCCCCCCCCCCCCCCCCCCCCCCCCCCCCCCCCCCCCCCCCCGCCCAGCCCCAGCCCTGCCCCAGCCCTACAGCCGCCCTCTCACCTTCCCAACCCTTCCCCCACACCTTCTGCTTCTCCAGGATCTTAATGCTTCTATCTCTTCCCCTGAAAAATGGGGACTGCAAACCTCACACAGTTGGTGGGATGACAAAATGAGATAATGCAGAAGTTCCCAAACTTTTTTAGTAACAAAATCTGTTGTTTGTTCTTTTTTATTATTTTTATTTTTTGAAATGCTTACCAAAGCACACCAATTCACAGTTAAATCCTTTGCTCAGAAGCAATAAACAGGACAGACTAATGAGGGGCTGCTCTAATTGACAGCATGAGTGGTCTGGGGTCCTGGAGGTGAGAGGGGACAAAGAGCCCCTCCCCATGTCCATCCACAGTGGAGGGTCCTGGAAGTCTGAGAACTTTGTAATAAATGGGTATCTAAGAAGCTAAAACAGGTCCAGGTAATCAATGGGAAGTCAATAATGGCCCGAGAGAATGCTGGGCTAGAACTCTGCAGCAGTGCAGCCCACCCTCCCTTTTCTACCCCAGAGTTTCACCTCAGTGAAACCAGACTTCCACAACCAAACAAGCCAAGCTTCAAAGAGGAAAGGAAGTCACAAGGAGCAACGTGGAGGAGGTACAAGGGAGCTTGCTTTATGTAACGGTTGGAAGCATTTATGAGGTGATTGTCTGTTACAGGAGGTGAAGGCCATTTGTTTTAAGCATCAGCTGACCAAGACCCTCCTTCCCAGGGCCCTCAAAACATAGTCCAGCCAGCCCTGAAAATGCAGGCACCTTTGTGGAAAGATTGCCTGGAGTCCCAGTTCCCCACTCCCTGTGCAACCCAGGGGCACAGAGCCAGGGCCCACCCACATACTTCCAGGCCCAGAGTTCCTCAGCAACAGCCCCAGGGTGCTCTAGACTCCCGGTCCTGGTGTCCCCTGGTGACTGCATTGTTTTTGCCTATGTGAGCACCTTCGCTTCTGCCCATGTGAGTCATCTTTGCTTTAGGATAGCCAGTGCCCTGGCGAGGTGGGAGCAGGGTGGGGCTGTCGGTCAGAGAAATGATGAGGGCATTTCCAACTCCTTGGCAAGGAGCCTGCATGTTAGCATGGAGAGGCAAAGCTGTTGTGGCAGCCAGAGGCTGGAGACAGAGCCAGGCACCATTGCCTACAGCCCTGGTACTGCCCCTTAAAAAGCAAACCTTCACGATATATGCCAGGTACTTTACACAGCTTATCTTGGTTAATCCTCATAACAGCTCCAAAATGTACGTGCTAATATACCATTGCATGGAAATGGAGCCAGAGGTTCCAAGATACTGACTAGTTTGGGAGTTCATACAGCTGAGGAGGGATGGAGGGGGGGTTGGAGGTGGCTATGCCTCCACCTGAGGTCCCAGCACTGACCCTGCCCCACTGGCCTCGCACCCCCCGTGGTCCACTGTCTCCTGTGATACAGTGACCTCACCAACTTGGCTTCCTGGACAAGCTCAGGCTCAACTCACTGATAGCATCCTCCAAATCTCGGGCATTAGAAAGTGTTAATGTGTGACAGCCTGAGCAAGCTCCCTAACACCTCTTCCCTCACTCAATTCCCAAATCAGTCCTGGTCCTTGAGTCTGTCTAAATGACCCTTTCCTTCCTCTGTTCTAGCCTCAGGTGCATCCCACCCGCACCCCCAGCTTCGGGAAAAACTGACCTCACGCTTTGTGTCATTCCTTGCCTGTTAGCCCATTTCTTCTACTCCAGCTCTGTTTTCTGCAATTCTCCCTTTTTTTTCTCCCCTCCCTAGCCTCTCCTTTCCAATCCACAAGTTTGTTTTGTAATCCTGCTCACAGTATTCCTACTAGAAACATGCTTTTCCTCCTCAATCTCATATTTTCACAGCAGAAAACCACAAAACAAAACACCACAACCACTACAAACAAAGGCAGATTATTCCTGAGCTTTAGTTAGCAACACTCACAAAGAATGAAGTTTGTTTCCAGCAGTGGGCATGCGGTGGGAGGAGGAAACATTCCTGGGTTTGGGGCAGGAGTTTAGGATTATCTAGAGCTGATTGCACTTAAAAGTGGTTGCTTCACTTCAAAGGAGCTTTTAGGGCTTGTTGTGGGTTCTGGAAACAGAGCCTGGCCACTGGGCAGGCCGTAAAACTGTGAGAAGTAGCAGAGGCTGTCAGGGCAGATTTCAGAGCTATTTACAGTCTTTGCTGTGAATCTTGCCCCTTCCCAGGGTGGTCCCTCCTGTGACAAAGGGAGATACTGAGGCCGAGGACAGGTGGTACCCAGTCCCCGTGGAGCAATGAGGAGAACTCTGTGACACCCGGGGCCCATCTCTCCACTCCCTCTGCTCGCAAGTTCCTGTCTCACTTAGTGGCTGCAGGGGACAGAGCTGGTAAGAGGGAGACCTAGCATCCAACGCAGTGCTTCCCACATGGGAATCGGGACAGGGATTAGAAATAATAATAATGGATGGCCTGACCAAGAGTACTTACCCGAGGGCTTTTGCATACATTTTGCTCCTTTAAGCCTCTGAACCACCCTGTGTGGGAGGTGTGACACTCATTTTAAAGATGAGGAAAGCAAAGTATGGGGAATTAAGATGCTCTCCCAAGATACAGAACTCAGGTCCACCTGGGGCCAAAACTTGTGCTATTGCTGCCCACCCTCCTGATAGCCAAAGGTTTCTGTCGAGTGGGCCACAGTCCCCTGCCTTCTGCCCGTGGCAGCCACAGCACACTCTTCCTAGATGACACCCCAGGCTCGCAGCTCAGCATGACCAGGGCAGGCCCATCCATTCTCAGCGAGTATTTGCTGAGCAGCTACCTTCCAGGCTCTGTGCCAGGCACCAGGCTACAAGGACGAGCCAGGCAGACCAGGTCCCTCCTTCCTCATGACACTTAGGTTCTCATGAGGTGAGACAGACAATAAGTCCCTAAACAAATAAATATCAAGAAAATTACAGATAGTGGTAGGAACTGCCAAGGAAGAAAACCATTAATGCAAAGGCAAACAATTGAGGGTAGGGGGAGAGAGCAAGTAGATTTAGCTAGAATCTCAGAGGAGGGCACAATTTAACTGAGTCGTACAGGGTGAAAAAGAGCCGCTGTGATCCGGGAGGACATATTCCAGAGGACGCAGTGCCTTCAGAGACCTTGAGGCAGTAAAAAGCTCAACAATTGTTGAGAAAGAGAGATGGCCCGTGTGTCTGGCAAAGGATGAAGGAGGAGAAAAGAGGTAAGAGGTGGTGCTGGAGGCCCGGGCCAGCCTGTCACCAGGGGACTTGTAGGACTTGGTGAGCAGTCTGGATTTCCTAAGGACGATAGGAAGCAATTGGAGGACTTGAAGCAGTAGGCGACGTGATCTGATTTTTGCTTTAGTTTAGAATAACTCATGGGTGTGAGTTTTTTCTACACGAAGTTAACTTGCCTTTGGGAGCTTTATCAAACCTCTGTTCTAACCAGTGGCTCTCAGAGCTCAGACCAGAGTCTCTCAGAGTGTCCTGGGGATAAGACTCTGTGGCCAACGACATACACGCGCTGCACCCGGAATCTTCTGCAGATCTACCCACTGGGGTCAAAGTATCATTTGCTCAGGGATAACTCTGGAAAGAGGAAGGGATTAGAGACGGCACCACCCTCCCACCCACCCCACCCCCCACCCCCCAGGTAGCTCTGAACTGGCCCAGCAGGGGGGTTCCCAGTTCCCTCCGCCTCTGCCAGCCTCGGCTTCCTCCACCTGTGATACAGACTCAGCGGGAAGGATGCGTTCTACAGAATGCTCATCTCTGATAAATTATGACTTCAAGAGTCAATGTAGGAGTGACACAGGAACTGATTTCCCTAAGTTAAACGTAGAGTATTTTTAGCACAGCCAGCTTCGTCTTCGTAAGAAGCCCAGGAGAATCAGGAGCTGTTTACACGTGAGACGCTCAAGGGCAGAGCTGAAGGTTCTGAAGTCCCTGGTCACTGTCAGAACCATAATAGAACCCAGGTGTCCTGACTCCCTAGTGTGTCAGCCCGTGGTCCCCTGTGCCACCTCGTCAGCGAGCAGGACCTCGTACTCCAGAATCTGACAGGCTCGGCATTAGAATACCTGTAGTCATCCGAGGCCCATCTAGGGCCTTCTGACCTTTTTTCCAGCTCCTGGCCCTCACACAATACCTCTCTCCATTTGCCCGAAATGTCAGAACTAAATGGGGAGACATGATGCTTTCCTTTTCCGCCATGATGGTGGATCATTCTCTCTTCTGGGAGCGTCAATGACTCCCTGTCTCTGGGCTCTCCTCACTCTGACCCCCTGCCCATCTCCTATGGCTCCTAGAGTCGCCATTCCTTAAAAGTTGAGGTACCCAAGGCTCCACCTTCAGCCCTCTGGTGCTCTCTCCTGACACTCTCCTGGGTTTAATTCTCCCCGCTCTGCTGATGGAGCCCAGAACCACCTCTAGCCCTAATCTAGTTCCTAGTCTCCAGGCTAAACAGGCCCACTGCCTACAGGACCCCTCCCCCACACACACCTGAATGTCCTACAGACACCTCAAACATAGCTTGACCGATGTGGAAGTAATTAATTCCTTCCCCAAACTGGCTCCTTCTCCTAGGTTCATCTCTCTTAAAAGCCACATGGGTTGTCAGCTAGCTATCCATCACCTCTGATGTCACCCATGCTCACTTTCCACAACAAATCACCAGAGACTATCGGTTGTGTTTTCAACACACCTCTCACCTCTCTATCTTCTCTTGGCTATCCCATCACCAAAGCTGTCACTCAGGTTTTCATCATCTGTCACCTGGATTACTATGGCATATCTCAAATGGCCCCTCACCTTCCAAACCTTCCTCCACAAGAATTTTTCCAAAACCTAGATCCAATCATGTTATTCACTTCCTCCTAAACCTTCTATGGCTCCCCATGGCCTTCAAGCCCTTCCCAATCTGACCTCAAGCACTTTTCAGTGTCCACTCTCACCACTCTCCAAAAGCACCCTACCCTTCAGCAAGACCCGATTAGTCTTTCTGTAAACATGCCATGCATTTTTTATGCATTTTTTCATGCTGTACCTCTGCCTAGAATGCTCTCCCATCCTTCACTCACTAGGCAAAATTTAGACTCAAATTTAATGCCATCTCCTCTGAGGGCTTTCTCTGACCCTCCCCAGTCCCTCTTCCTCTCAGCACTCAGGACTGTGTCCCTGCCTTTTAGGGGCCTGGGTCATGGTCCCTTGGTTGTGGTCTTCTCCTCAAGGGAAGGTCCCACCTCATGCTCACCTCTGTACCCCCAGAACTGCTTGCGGTGCTGAGCACATGGGAGGGTCAGTGAATATTAGCTCCCTCCTCTTCCTCGCATAGGCCTGTGGACTTTGGGTTGAGGTTCCATTAAGTACCTGCAGTGGTGCCTGGGACTGAGCAGGCAGGAAGGAGAAATCTGGAGGCCGAAGGATGTTGTGCTGCCACAGGCTCAGGACCACTAAAGCACCACCAGGTATGTACACACACAAGGTGAAGAAAGTGGGCAATTTACCAAGTCATGGTGGTGCTGGAGGGTGGAAACGGACAGCATGTGGAGGGTGCTTGTGAAAAAACAGCCAGAGGGGGCGGATGTGGCTCAAATGGTTGGGTGTCCATCTGCCATATGGAGGGACCTGGGTTTGATCCCCGGGACCTCCCGGTAAAAGAAACAGCCGGAAATGGTCTTTATCTAGACTGAATTTTCTCAAATCTTTCTTTATTATGAGCCCCACAGCCAAACCACTCTTTGTTCATTTGTTTGTCTAAACATGTTTTTATTTGGCCTTAATTTTTAAAAAATGTTTTCACAGGATATAGAATTCTAGGTTAACAGCCCCCCACCCCCATCACTTTAAATTTATTTCATGGTCTTTGGCTGTCATTGCTGATCATCACTTTTATCATCTTTGCCCTGAATTTAATGTATTCTGCATCCTGTGACTACTTTTCTTTCATTTTAATTTTAGTAATATATATATACAACCTAAAATTCCCTCCTGTAACCACATTCAGATATATAATTCAGGGGTGTTAATTGCACTCACAATGTTGTGCCACTACATGCATTACCACAACTTTTCCATTAGCCTCAACAGAAATTCTGTACCAATTAAGCTTTAACTCCTCCTTCTCTAGTCCTCCCCAGCACCTGGCAACTTGTTTTCTAGTTTCTGACTCCATGAATTTGCTTATTCTAATTGCCTAACCACTCTTGGGTTCCATTGCTAATAACTTCTTGCCCCTCTTCCCCATTCGTTTACCCATCCATCCTCTCTCCACCCTTCCATCTCTAGTTCACATCCTAGTTTTCACTCATTCTGTTTCCTCTGCTCCCTTTATCTCCCTGCTACTAAAACCCCAGTCTCTCTTTGAGGCATAATTCAAATGCTACTTCTTCCATGTAGTCTTACCCCATCTCCTCTTTGGGACCCTGCCCACTTCTAGAACAAATTTAAGATGGTCATTGGAATTAAATACTCCTTTTTCTGTGCTGCTGTTGAACTAGATGTGGATACCATATATATCATATGTTCAATTCTGCCCTGTATTACAATCATTGTGTATGTGTACCTTGGTCCCCCAGACAAGATTGTAAGTTCTCTGAAAGTAAGAAACATGGTAGACTATGAGTTTCTAAAAGCATTTTCTTTCAGGTACTCCAGGAAAAAAATAATTTCCTGGTTAAGTCGATTTAGAAATTAGTTATCCCCCTCTGAGAGCTTCTCTATGCATGTTAATATATTAAAACCTCTGAGAAAACCTGCATTAAAGAAAGTACTTAACATTCTTAAAGCTTTTCCTAAACTTCTATGACCATGGAAATTTCTTTTTGGCAGAAATGCCAATTTAAGTGTCTTATGAATCATGAAATTTATAGAGAAGACTATTACAGGTGTTTAGCAAATACCGATAAAATTAAATTCATTCATTCATACATTTGTTTATTCAGTTAAGTAAGAAATATTTATTTAGACTCTGCTGTATGCAAAGCATGTTTTTAAGGTTGGTAGAGCGGGTGTATAGATGCTTGACCTGGAATCTATTAGGGAGCTAAGACATGCACACTCATAACTGTGTACACTCATAAAATGTGAGAAGGGCCATGTCAATGGTGCACAGAAGACAGATGCTCACTGGAGGAAATATCCCTTTTCAGCTGCTGCCTCCAACCTAACGATGAAAATGATCCCTCGGGCCCCAGAGCCAGGAAGGGGTTGGCAAGTATTGCTGAATACGAAGCATCATTGAGCAATCTGTTCAATAAATCTTTGTGCTAGGAGCCTCCCAGAGTCATCTTCAGTTCCCACCATCCTTCAAAGTCCCATTCCCCACCCATCTCCTTTGTGAAGCCTCCCCTGCCTGCATCAGGCCACAGGAACTTTCACTCCTCCAAACTTCCATAGCACTCTCTCCTCTGCCACGTGTATAATTCTGTTCCACTGGTTATTTTCTATCTACAGGCCCTGCTCTTTACGTCAGTCAGCATCCCAGCAGGAAACACATAACACACCCTAACTAGGAAAGTTGTAGAAGTGTTTAAAAAAATAAAAGGACTATTTACAAAGGTGTGGCCAGGCTAGAGAGGAACCACAAGAGATAGGGCTATACCCAAGGCTGGTAACAGTGCACCTGTTATATCCCCTAGGCCCGACGGGGTAAGACAGGGACTGATTTCTGGATCCTAAAAGGGAGGGGTCAAAGAGGACCATCTTGACAGGAGGGGATCTTCCATGAAGGAACCACTCGGAATGAGCTGGGGGAATAAGTCCCCCCTGTAGCCCCTGCCATCCTGCTGATCTCCTTCAACAGAACTCCTCAATGGCCAAACCCAACTAGAAACCAGAGGGCAAGGGAGGCCTTGATGTAATCTGCAGAGAGCATGGAGAAGAGTAAGGCTGGGTCTGGAAGAGCAAAGAGAAGAGAGTTGGCACACTGTCCCAACACTGGGTGGCCCCTGAGACTGTGGTAACCCTCCCCATCTCCCTTGGGCCGGGCGATCTGCCTTGCTCCTAATGGACTGGTGAATATCTGAATAGCGTGTTCTCACTAATTAACTAAAGTGACGAGGCTCCTTCACAAGTGTGCTCAAAGCCTTCATCAGGGCCAGGCTGTTCAAAGCAAGGAGATCTGCAGACAGGGATTAAAAGCCTGGAAACCTGGAGAGAGACCACCTGAGCTAGAGGCCCAGCTCTGCCACTTTTTGACTTTGAGCAAGTAACTTAACTTCTCTGTACCTCAATTATTTCTCCTGTAAACAAAACAATCCTTCAAGATTGTTATGAGGATAAAGAGAAAATTTATACAAAGCACTTAGAACAGTGCTGGCCACATGACAATTCTCAATAAATGTTAATTGTCTCTGCTGATTTTTATTGTTTATTTTTGTTTGTTTTTAAAGAAGCTTTAGATTATATAAATGATACATCAAAAATATAGGAGATCCCATATACCTTATCCCCTCCCCCTCCTACACTTTTCCCCATTAACAACACCTTTGATTAGTGTGGTACATTTGTTCCAACTGATGAACACATAGTTAAGCATTGCTACTAACTATGGACTGTAGTTTACATTATAGTTTACACTTTCAACCTCACATTTTTATAGGTTTTGATAAAATGTATAATGGCCTGTATCCATCATTGCAATGTCATGCAGGACAATTCCAATGTCCCCAAAATGCCCCATGTGACACCTATTCTTCCCTCTCCCTCCCCTCAGAACCTCTGGTGACCACTGCCTTTATATCAATGACACAAGTCCTTCCATTGCTAGAATAATAATAAGTCTACTTAGTCCATAGTTGCATTCCCGCCTTATGTTTGTTCATTCCTCAGTCTTGAGGATTTGGGGATGGTGATGCCTACTCTGTTTCTAATTGAGAGGGGGCTTAGATCCCATGGGGCAATTGGATGGAACTGACTTGCTTGCAGTTGTAGATACTCTGTTTTTTGGGATGGGTGTTGTCCTTTTGTTAGTTGTCCTGGGCGAGTCGGATGAACTAGAGAGTAGGTGTTGGAACTCTGTTTCTTAATAAACCTCTCCTGAACTCTGGAGGTGTGCAGACCAACAGGCCTGGCCTCGATCCTGAGAGGATCCCACACAGGCTGAGCTGGCTTTACTGGGCAGCACCCCAGGCTCTGAATCTACTCCCGCTCTCTTTCCATCATCTTCCCACCCCCACCCCCCCATAGCATCTATCAGTCCAAAATCCAGTGCCCTCAGGGCCTGAGGGCTAGCCTGGAGCTGCAGCTGCTCCCCCTGAGTGCCAGTGCTGGTACAGACCCTGATGTTGGCCCCAGCGTTGCCACGCAGATGTATTTGAATATATGCTCTTCATCCCCTCACCCACCTATATAGTATGGGTTTGCTGCCAAAGACTGTCCCCATGCCTGACTGTGGAATACTGGGGCCATGCTCTTGCCTTTCTGTGGACACCGATGTTTCTC
Organism: Cabassous unicinctus; assembly: GCA_029593785.1. Classification (NCBI taxonomy): domain Eukaryota; kingdom Metazoa; phylum Chordata; class Mammalia; order Cingulata; family Chlamyphoridae; genus Cabassous; species Cabassous unicinctus. The sequence goes on from JAQZBX010014580.1 coordinate 13,279, forward strand.
TTTCCATCACCTGGCTGGTGAAGGTCTAGAGAGGGAGGCTGGGGGAAAGGGGCTGCTCAAATTCCAGGGCTCCGTACCAACAGCACCATTTGACATCCCTCCCTGAGTTGTACCAGGAACCATGTAGGGGGAGTCCAGTTTTTCAAGTCCACTTGAAGCGTCTCTAAACAGCAGAGTCCTGGGCACCAGGCAGCTCCCGCAGCAGCCCCCACATGGGAGCTCAGGAGGGGTGTGGGCCTTTTATCATCACTCAGCCCAGCAGAGGAGTCCATCCTCAGCAGTACCGTAAACAAGGGCCTAAGAGGGCCAGGCGGGGGTGAGGCGGAGGGCTGAGGGACTGCTTTTTCTGCAAGCACAGTCAATTAATAAGAAAGTTAAAAGGGCCATTGTGTTATTCCACTTATGAAAGGAATGTGACCTGGGGCCACGGTACCTGCTCTCAGCGGGCTCTGCTGTTGCTCCAGGTTGATAAGGCAGGCTCTGGGGGAGTGGGGATCTGTCTGTGCTCCTGTCAGGGCTTACACTGAGCAGCCAGCAGGGCCCACAGCAGTTGAGCTGTGGTCAGGAGGCTTGTCTCAGGCCCTTCCCAAACCTTCCCAAACTTTCTGCCATTCCCCACAAGCCCCAGGCTGCCCACCACCTGTCCCTCAGCAGCCAGGCCTCCCCAACAAGACCCCAGGCCTCTCAGGCACGTCCCCTCCTGTCTATTCTGCATCCCATTCTCTGCCTTCTAAAATGTATACAACTGGAGTTGATTCCATGCTGATGTGGCTATGTCGGGCATGAGGTTTGAATGGCCAGGCTACCCTATGTCAGCATCAGGGTTCATGTTAACAATGGCATAGAAGCCCAGGACCAGGCAGGTGCTTGCAGCCACAGAGAAAGAATGTTCTCACCTTCTAGCTGTGATGCCCAAAATTCCACCCTTAGCTATTTATTCCTTCAACTTAAAGGACTGCATCTCCAGGTGTTCTCTCTAATAGGAGAAAGGAGTGACCAACCACCCCCTTTCCTCCAAATGTCCATATGTTCATTCCATTGGCAGCTTTCCAGAGACAGTGCCCTTGTTGTCTACCCTGGAGTACCTGAGTCTGCTGCTGTGTGCTGGACCTTTGACACCAAATGGTTCTGTGGAAAGAGCATTAGCCTGAGTATCAGGAGCTGTGGGTTTCTAAGCTATGTAAGCTTGAGGAAGTCACTTACTCTGTATGGTTCTCTGTTTTTGCAACTCTAAAATGAAGGTGGGATGAGATGGTTCCCAGGCTTCCTCCCAGTTCTGAAGAGCTCTGCTGTGCAGGAGACTGATCCTCCAGGACAATGAAGAGACCAGGTCCAGGCACAGCCTGTGGTAGGCCAGTCCTCAGGCCCCTCCCCTCGGCCCAAGCCTTGGGTTTCCATTTCTCCTTCTGGACCTTACTGTTTTCACCCTTACCCCACACCAAGCTGTCTCCCAGCCTTCTGAATTCATATAGAAGCAAAGTCTTTTGCCCTAGGGTCTATCCTCTGACTTTACACTGAACATGACTTTCTCAAGAGCCAGCGGTAACACCAGTGTGGCCTGACCCAAGTACTACCCTACAGCTAGGTTTCCATAGCCATCAGCACCTGCTCTCCTCAGCTCTGCTCTCGCCTTCTCCCCAGCAATCCACCCCTGGGCTTGCTCCTAAGGTCTTCCCTGCAGTCTTCCACACACTTCTGTGTGCATCTTACCTCCACAGCTCAGAACACACACCCTGGAGTCATGAGTCATGAGACCACCAGCCTCTGCTGGCTGTGGGAGAGGGGCTGGGGGGCCATATCCCCCTCCCACATGCTCCTTAGTGATTGCCATCTCCCCTTCTGATAGTTCAAGATTACTTAGTCAAGGCCAAATCATATGCCATTCATTTCCTTTTTCTGGTCAATAACTATGATAGCATTCTCTCCCTTAGCAGAAACCGTCATTTTATTGCACACCCATATCAGATCTTGGCTTAAAGGCAAGAAAGATGACAATCCAAAACTACCCTAAACTTTCTGCATAAAAAGATTAAGTGAGAGCTCTTGGGCAGAAGTACATCAAAGTCCCCAAGCACCCCCTTCCAGAAGTGACTGCCATCAACCTCATACCTCAAGACTTCCCAATAGTATCTCATTGTAAAAAAAAAAAACAAAAAAACTTAAAGACAACCTTTACCTTTTTCCCAGGACCTCGTACATGCAAAGCAGGTGTTCAACCACTGAGCTACACCCACTCCCCAATCTTTACCTTTTAAGAAGCACATCTAGCTCAGTCCCAAGTGTGCTCCTTAATCTACAATCACTTTAGCAGAGGAGAGGTCAGAGGGCCCCTTTGCCTCAAAGACTTCCTTGGCCTTGCCATCCTTGGTTGGTTCCTGTCCCTTTACCAAATGTTAGAGTGGGGGAGTAGGTAATGGTCATTCAGGGGAGAGAGGCATGAGCAAGACTGATGTCTGTGTTTGTCTTCCAAGTTCAAAGAGTAGAAGAAAACAGTTAGATGTCTGACCAGGAGAGGCTGAGGGTAGGGAAAAATTATGATGCCCCTCATACCCACACCTCAACCCTGTGTGGGGACCCCCATGTTTGCAGGCATGTTCCCAACAAAGGAAGGTTGTGAACTACTTCAGTTTGCTAGCGATTCATCACAGCATAATTTAGCTCCTCCAAGGGACAGAAGGCCTAAAGAATTGTCTCCAACTCCACACCTCTCCCAGGAAGGATAAAAATGTTCTCTCTCATATATTTACAGAGACTTCTAAGTTGGGCCCTGACCCTCAGCGGAGTTGCTACACCTTCTCTCCAGTTCATTGGACTCACCCAGGACAACTAACAAGGAGGTGAGGATGGACAACCACCACACCAAAGAACCGAGAGAGTCTACAACTGCAAGCAAGAGAGTCCCATCCACCAGCCATATGGGATCGAAGCCCCCTCTCAATTAGAGGCAGAGTGGGCATCACCATGCTAGAATCCTTAGGATTGGGGAATAAAATATGGACTAGAGTAGACTTACTGGTATTCTACTATAGACTTACTATGATTCTAGCAATGGAAGAAATTATATCATTGATATAGAGACAGTGGTCACTGGAGGTGCTGTAGTCAGGGAGAGGGAAAAAGAGGTGCAATATGGGAGCATTTTCAGGACTTGAAATTGACCTGAGTGACATTGCAATGACAGATACAGGCCATTATATATCTTGCCATAACCTACAGAATTGAGTGGGAGAGAGTGTAACTACAATGTAAATTATAATCCAAGCTTAGTGGCAGTGCTCCAAAATGTGTTCCTTAATTGTAATGAATGTACCACACTAATGAAGGATGTTGTTAATGTGGGGAAAAGTGAGACGTGTGGGGAGTGGGGCATATGGGAATCCCTTATACTTTTTATGTAACATTTTATGTAATCTAAGTATCTTTTAAAAATAAATAAAAAACATATTTAAAAAATAAATAAAGCCCAGTGAAAGGAAGTAATTTAACCCTCAACTGTAAAAATCGGAATGAAAACACAGATTAAATCAATGACTATATAGGTATTGGTTTAAATGTAGACGTATATATAGATGCAGACATAGACGTAGACACAGGCAAACACACATATATAGATAGATATAAAAATCTCTTTCCAAACAAAGATAGCTACGATGTGGCTGGTTCCCTGAATTCCAGGACACCAGTACAAAGCTTAGAAAGAGGTAGTTTAGGAACAAGGAAAGAAAGCAATACTTGAGTTATCAATACTCTTAAGAGACAGTTCCAGTTTGTTTTTTGTATTTTATTATTACTATTACTGGAATAATGAAAATGCTCTAATAATGGTTGAATTAATGCACAACTATATGATTATACCAATTACCATTGATTGTACACTTTGGACAGTTGGATGCTTTATTAATATGTATCAATAAAATTTATTTCTTTAAAAAGAGAGAGAGAGAGTTCCAGTTAACTATATAGATTGGTACCAAAAGTTTCAGATAAAGGCATAGACTGTCCATGGTGGGATACTAACAGCAAATTGGAATTTGGATATAGCCCTCATCTTTAAAATTGACACTAGGGAGAAAGATCACATACAAATCCAGGCCACCCCTTAGCAGAGCACAGATTTAGCCCGGTGTGACATTTCCTCTGTCCTCATGGACACCCAGAGACCCTTCAGCCTGATGCAACCAGAAATTCCCTCTTTCAAGTATCCTGGTTATCTGCCAAATGCCTTTGCCTGGCCTGATGGTCAAAGTGCAGAGGGTGGTATTTTAAAATTTTTCTGTTTCTCTTTGCTCTTCCCTGTGCCTCATTAACTTGAGACGTCTTTAATATCTAAGCAGGCCTGGAACATTCCTCTTCCTCTTCTCCTGCAAGGGTTTTTGCCACCCCCACGCCATGGAAGAGGACTGCTGGAGTCCCATATTAGCTGACCTGAGTATTTCCTGTAGAGGCAGCTGGCTCACAGACCCAGGGTAGGAATTGGGAAGAGAGGGTACTGGAGCCTCCACAGAAACTATCAGCCATGGGAGATGAGAATTGTAGCAGAAAAGAAGGAGGTCTGTCTGCCATCACGTCATGCACCCTGCACACAAACCTACAGCCGTGAGTTCTCCAGCCAGCAATGCCTGAGCCATTGTGTCCCATGAATTGTTAGGTTGGGGGAGGGAGCTGTTCTGGATCAAAACATGCCAAATCAGGTGTTTTTCCACGTCTCACTATGACACTAGGAACATACTCCCGTGTACGGGATATTACTTATATCAACAGTGAGTCCTTGGCTGGTCAGCATTCAGGTGGCAATTCTAGGACATTCCATATCTCCAAAATGCTTCCCAAGCCATTTGGCTTCCTGTCACTCCAGGTGGGAGGAAGGGAAGTTGGTGTGGCCAAATCCACAGAGACGGGCACTATGCTGGAACCCGGGGTGCAGAGGTGGGAGTTGGTCCCCCACCCAGAAGGGTCCACAGTCTTTCAGAGAAGACAAAGCCACACACAGCAGGCTGTCAAAGGAGTGCAAACAGAGGGATAAAGTAAATTCTGCAAGAGGATGAACAAGGGGCCACTGTCTCCAGTGAAGGGACCAGGGGAGGTGACACTGGAGCTGAGCCTTCAACTCTGTGTGGTGTCCGAGCGATCTTCTTCCACAGGAGAGCAAATGACCTGAAGCCCAGGGTTCCAGGCCTGAGCCCATGTGGTTGGGAGCAAGCCAGAACACCTAGAGCACAAGCTACCTGAGAGCTGATAAGGCTAGAAATGAAATCGGGGCCAGGTCACAAAGGGCTGGAATGCTGTGACAGAGTTTGGATTTCATTTGCTCTAGGAAACAGGTTTCCAGGAAAGGGTTTAAGTAAAGAAAGATTCTGCTAAGGATTAAAAGCAAAGACCCCAGAGGCAGACTTACTGGGCTCGGTTCCTGGCTCAAATCCCAGCTTGGCCACTTACTAGCTTTGTGACCTTGGGATAGCTAGTTAAACCTCTCTGTGTCCCAGTTTTCTAATCTGTAAAATGGGATAACATATTTCATCAATTACAAGACGCACATTTTTTTCGCCTTTTAACACCTCTAAAATCATCTTAGAATGATTAACTAGGTGGCAACAGTGACTCGGTTGTCATCACCTGCACATACATATAAAAATTTGCAGCATCAATGCCAGCCAGAGACAAAGGTGGAGCACTCTTTTAAGAAATACTGTGTCACTCTTGACGGCACAGTGAACGCTACTATGCTGAAAAACAGAGACCCTAATGACTCTGAGTTTCAAAACAATTCAGAAGGATGGGACTCTGAAGATGAGGAAATTTTAGGACTACCTAGACCAATTCATTTCATTTATGAACTTCTTAAGTATGTATAAGATAAACATAAGTCTAAAAGAGTTCACTCATTAAATATAAAATAAAAACGCTTAGTGATAACAAAGCATTGTGTCTTAGTTCTACAAAAATAAGGTGCATCTTATAACTGATGGCACATTAGAGTCAATGAAATATGGTTATAATTGCACATACCTCATAAGATTGTTAGGAAGATTAAATGAGTTAATATTTATAAAGCACTTAGAATGGTGCCTGGCACATAATGATTCCAATACACGTACTATTAAATAAATAAGTCAAATCTGATTTGTGTTTTGGAAATGTTCCTGGCGGGATATGTGCTAAAGAAGGAGAATGGTTGTGGGGCCACAAGGCAGGAGCCTCCTGCTGTGGTCTGGGAGAGAAGGTGAGAGGGAAGCTAATCATGGCTACGTCGACAGAGAGAAGTGATGGGTAGACTGGGAAGGTTTTAGGCGGTGGAGCCTCACAGTGGGTGTATTTGTAGGAGGGAGAGGGAGTTGGTGAAAACAACACGGAGGTTTCTGACTTGGGCCACAGAGTGATGCTATCACCCAAGATGGTAAATCCAGAGAAGAAGCAGGTATGGAAAAGAGAATCATAAGTTCAGTGTGGGATGTGAGGAGTGGGCATGTCTGTGGGACATCCAGGTGGAAGAGTCTGGCCAGAAGCTAGAAATTAAGAAATCAGAGTTCAATGGACACATCCGAAGACTGAGGAAGGAGGAGGGAGGGAGGGAGGGAGGGAAAGAGGAGCGGGGGGAGGGAGGACCAATTCCTTCCCACAGCATGTGGCCTACATCCCCACTGGAGTACTCACTGCATTCTCCTTAATACTTGAATTCATTGTATTGATTCAATGTATCAGTACAATACATTGTATTGTAAAACTCCCCTACTCAACTGTGAGCTGAGGGCAGAATGTGTCTCTCTCATATCTGTAACTCAGCGCTTAGCCCAGAAGCCAGCACATACTAAGTATTCCATGAGTATTTGGCAGATGACTATCACCGACTTCGGAACCATCCTCTTCAAGGGCAGAATCCCTGCCTTCTGGGTCGTTTACTCTTCACAGTGCTCCCCCAAAATCCGTGCTTGGTGACTACAAAGCAAAACTGACTAAGAACCAAAATAGATCAGGAATAAAGATGCAGGCTCCTTGTCATCATCAGTGCCCAACCAGGTAAGAAGAGAAAGAAAAGGGAGACAAAAAAATGAGAAGAGAAGAGAAGACAACACAAAAGACGATGAGAGGGGAGAGAAATAAGAACATTCAGAGGGTTAGCCATCAATCCCTAATCGCTGTCCCCTGCTTTGACCTTGGGGTTCCCACCCTCAAGTTTCTGCACAAATCATTTCCCTAGCCAGGAAACCTCACCTAAGCCACTTTCCCAGGTCAAGTGCTTTACAGTCTGGCTGAATGCCCCCCTCCCCCGGACAGTCTCTGAAGGGCCAGGGAAAGAGTTCTGATCCCAGGAGTCTGAGTGCCAGAGCCGAGTCTGCCTCTCCATGGCCGGATGATCTGCAGCCAAGCTCCTCATGTCACTGGGTAGGCCTTGGTGTCCTCACCCATGCAGTGAGGTGGTAGACCAGTGTGGATGCTGGCTCCTTCGTGACTCGGAGCCTCGGGTTCTCTCCTCTTCCTCCCCCTCAGCATGCTGGGAAAACGGCTGTATGACATGAATTTGCCTCCACGGTGTGTTGTGAGTGTTTTCCACAGGGTCCCTGTTGCTAAGGACTTTCTGTCTTCCCCGACCCTTTTCATATCCACATTCCTCCTCCGGGCCCAGCAACCCAGGACTCTGCACTGCATCACTAAGTGGCTCTCAGTAGTCAAGGTGGACTCTCTGAGGGTCTTTCCTGACAGTCCCAGGGTACCCCACCCCATACCCGTTACCCAGACGCCTGGGTTCTGGCCACAGAGCTGTCGATCACATGAACGTTGCTGGGATCACTGAATTGTTCTGGGTGAGTCACTGCCCAGTTCAAGGAGAAAGTCTGAAAGGGAAGTTTGTGACCACCCCCTCGTATACCCTAAACCAGAATAGGCTTTCTGAGGAGCCTCTACTTGTAAGGAACAGTCCAGTCCTATTCCATTTACCCTCAGGGCTCAGGGTGAGAGTACGGGCATCCCAGTGCCAACCAAGCCCTGATATTGGCAAGCAGCAGCTGGGGGTCAGCCCCTGCAAAAGGGAGGCAAAGGAAAACAGAAGGCTGGATGAGGTCAGGGAAATTATGTTCCACCCTGCTCCACACTACCGGACTTTCCATGGATGCTGCCCCAGCACTAATCTGGGCTCTATTTTTGGTCACTTCCCACTCACCCTCCCACTCCAAGCCTATCAAAGAATTGCTGGGTCTGCTCCTTGCTCTGCCTGGCCTTGGGTTTATCACAGGGGCACCGCATCCAACACAGGTACAGGGAGATTTTCCAAAAACCCATGGCATGTTTCACTGTTCCTCTTTGTTCTTTCCTTGTCCTGGTTAGCTGGAAGGGGACAAAATCACCTTACTTCATTAGAGTTGGAAGGGGGAAACTGAGACACTGAACAGGGCAGGAGATACTGAGAGTTCATGGAAGGCAGAAGCACGGGATTATGCCTGGAAAATGGTGACCCTGGGTGACTGTGACAGTCCCCAAAGACCAAGGGGCTTTATAAGGAGACCCTGGAGCAGAGCTCAAGTTGGGACAGGCAGGGGAGGGGAGTTCATAGGAGAGAGAAACAGGCCCAAAGTTCCAAAGAGAGATACAGGAAACCAAATGTAAGGTGAAGCTCTGTAGAAAGGTGGAGTGGAGCAGTATGAATGGGAATTCAAGGGATGAAAATCCAAAAAGGTCCCATGACATATGCAAGAAGGGAGGGCAAGGTTGACCAACCATCCCAAGGTCTGGTTAATCAGAGGTGAGAAGAAATGAAAGAAAAACAGGAAAGATTATGAGCAGGGACAGAGGAGGTAGTCAACATGTGGTTTTAGTTCAAGGAAATAAATGATGGGGAAAGCTGATGTTTGATCCATTTGATGTCTTTCTTGGGCCTTGATTATCCAATTGTCAAAACCCTACTTCTTCATCCAGACTTGCCAGGCAGTTAGTCCAGTGGTTTTGGCCTGCTGGCCCTCCAAGGGCAGAGTTTCTCTTTTTGTTCATCCTTGTCTCTAGCAGTGTGATATTTAAGACATTTAATAAGTGCAGCATAGGTCACAACCCATCAGAGCTGATGCCTGCCAGCCTACCATGCCCGTGACTATCAGCTGCGTTTGTATCCTACACAGTGCCCAGTCCCAGGAAATGTTTGTTGAATTGAAATTGTTTGAATGAGCATCAATATAACAAGGGGAAATATCAGTTCAGTTAGTCAAGCACCTGGTTTGCCTTGGGGACTGAGGTGACTTTCGCCTCCCTGAGTGGTGGTCAGAAGGAGGGCTTTGGCCCCCCAGCACTGGGAGCGATATCACTGGGAGGGCCCTGCCCCTGCCTGGTTGCTGGTCCTATACAGGGGCCACCCCAAGGGAAGCAGCTGGGCCCTGCTGTTTTCAGAACTCAAGATTGCCTCTGGCATCAGCAAATAGTGCCAGAAAGTTTAATCAGAAACCAGGGACAAAATAAATAAATAAAAAGAAACCAGTGGCAGCTGTCTGCCATCATCGTAATTAAAAAATATATAATATGCAGCCCACCATGGTCAGCTTTCTGTTTTCCCTTAATGAAAGGCTGATTCTCCCTCCACACACGCAGGCAACAGGTCACCTGCGAAGAGACGGAGGTCACAGCCTTGGGACTTCTTAGTCCAATGTGGGCAGGTTACCCAAAGGAATGAGGCCACAGCTCTGAACTCTCCCACATGCCCTACTCCCTCCACCCGAACTGCACTGGTCTCTGTGCTCTTCCTAGAAGAGCACAAGCTGGATCCTGCCTCGGGGATTCCAAACTTGCGGTTCTTACATCTGGAAAACTCTCCTGCCACATCTCACTGCCCACTCCTTCACTTCATTCAAATATTGCTCAAATACAGCCTCCTTAGAAAGGCCTTCTCCAAACGTCCGATCTAAAATGGCGCACATGTAAATTGTCACTTTCCAATCCTTTATTCTCTTCATTTTCTTCAAAACATCTATCTTTAATGTGAAATTATATTTAACCTTACATTTTACTTGCTTGCTATCAGCTCTGCCTTACTTGCACATGGGTGCACAAACAAATGGAAACTCCCTGAGGACAGGGGCTGCCATCTCCCCTGCAGCTTGAACAACGCCTGACACATAGTAAGCTTTCAATAAATATTTACTGAATGAATGAATCATTATTCCTTCCATGCCAAGATGACCCATTTGACCTATCACAATGTGAGCTCATTTTTTCTGGAAAGGATGTGAGATAGAGAAGGCCATTCGCACTTCCTAGACACTCTTGTCACAAGGTCACCTATAAGATGGCAGTGTGGAGGTGGCCTTAGTAGGGAATATTAGGTCATTTATTCAGAGAATTATTTTAAGCCAGTTTCCCAAGATCATTGAACTAACCCTGGATTTAAACTCAGATCTGTTTGACTCTAAAGCTTAGTCACGAAAAAATTTTGTCCTAGAACAAAACTGGAGCAACGGAAATATCCCTAACTAAAACCTCTTGCCTTGTCCCTACCTCCAGGGGGTTATCAGACTGCCCTGGGAAGGGCCCTTTTGCCCACCTTCCCTACCCACAGTCCTGATAGTGCTGAAGGGGTTAATGAGGCTTGCCCAGCCTCACACCCAAGCTCACCAAAGGCCTCTGTGGGGAGAAGGGGAGGGACAAGGAGGAGGGAGGAAGGGAGACAGTGCAGAGGGCTGGCTGAGCAGTTACGTGACCTCCTTTCTAAGCATTGTCTGTCCCGTATCACAGGGCAGAGAGGGGCTTGCTCAGACTTTCCACCCTTTCCCTGAACCAGATAGGCATCTTCTGAGGTTATCTCAGCCAGAGAAGGAAACCATCAGCCCAGAGCAACTGGGCTCCCTGAAGCCCGCTGGACAGTGGGGCGGGGTTTCCAGCCAGGGGACTGCTGCAGAAAGAGAGGCAGGGCCTCAGGCTGGCCAGCGGAAGGAAGAACTCAAGGTACTAGCTGGCAGCCCAGTGGGCAGGAGACACAGGCCCCCTGGACTTGACTCATTGCGTGTCTCAGGGACAAGTCACTTCCCCTGTCTCCTCCTCAAAGGGACAGAACCATCCCACACCCACCCCTCAAGAGCTCTGAGAAGATGGGCAAGGGGGAGATACAGGAGGCTGGCTCAGAACGGAGAGCTCTTTAAGAAAAACAGATTCCTCCACCTTATTAAATTTATTTTCTACAGTGCTTTATGGGCACTTTTCCTAGATACCACTTCATCTAAATGTTCACAACACCTTGTGAAATAAGTACTTTTATTATTCCCACTTTACAAATGAGGACACTAAAGCTCAAATGAGTTAAATAATTTGCCCCAGTCACTTCTGTGCTGCTTTTCTCATTTTAAAAGAAAACTAATTCAATTCTGTAATCCTACAACCCTTTCCCTTTACTGTCAACACAACCAAAGGCCCACATTTTCCATGAGGAATGATATGGGTCTGTCATCTACAATGACCATCTTTGGCCCATCTGGGCCTCATAAAGCATGGGCACTTTTTCAAATGTACGAAGCTGTGGGGGTTTTCTTGTCCTTTACAACCCTAATTGTATGCTTCCTACTTTACCTAATCTCTACTTTACCTAATCCCATCACACACTGAGCCCTCACAGCACAGTGTGTGGCTGAGGACAAGCTGAGAATTGGAAAATCTGAATTTTAGGCTCAATTCTGCCACTAACCAGCAGCATGACCTCTGTTTCTCCATTCGCAAAGGGAGTAAAACCTGCCCCCCCCATGCCCCCTCAGCCCTCCTTCCCAGAGGATCATGGCAAGGACCAAGAGAGCTGAGGATGACGTGCAATTGTGTGTCAAGCCCTGGGGGGTGTGGAGGTGAAAAGGGCAGGTGAACAGGCTGGGAAAAGGAGGAGCCCCAGGAGTGTGAGGAAGGAATGTGTGGTGTCACTACTTGTTTAGCACAGTCCTGCTGGAGATGCCTTCCCAGCAGGAGGTCCTACTCTGAGGCAAGAGATTACACAGGATGCCGATACTTGAGATGGGATCCAAGGTTGGAAGTAGATAATAAATCACGCCAGGGTCCACTCCAACCAAACGAGTCATGTCACCCAGTCCCTGTCCCCCTTTAGACTGCAGTCTCCTTGACCATGCAGATAACAGATCTGAACCTTAAACCTCAGGACCTTGCACTAAGAGGCTCAGTAAACACGTAGAAACCTCTAGGACTATTAACAACAGATGGGATAAAACTGCCATCCTGTAAGACAACATCATCTGTAAAGCACTGTCCCTGAAGAACTTTCATGGACAGATTCCAAGGGTGGTTACTGATGCTGAAAATTAACAGATCAGCTTTGAACAGGGCATTTGAGAGTGTCCAGACCAAAGACCTAATCGATTTTTTTCTAGGTGTGAACCTGGTACCCCATCAGACCCCTTGAGGTTCCTGTTAACTCTATTTTTGTCTCTGTGTCTGGGAAAACTGAGTAAATTTCCTTTTATTTGGAAACAAGCCCAACTCTGAAGTTGGGTGGATGTAGCCACACTTCCGCACCCAAGTTTCCGTAGGTTTGAAAACAACACTGGGTGTTGCAGAGAACAGCTGTGCTAACAAGCTAACAAGCACTGTTCTTATCTGTCCGAGCCTGTCCTGTCGGGGTGTCCCGTCCTGGAGAGCCAGGGCAGCGACTGAAGAGCAGCCAGTCACACCCAGCTCAGGCGCAGGGGATGGGCGGGGAGCGTGAATCAGAGTTACAATGAGGCTGGCGCATCAGATAAGGAGCCTGGGAGCAAACCGCTAGAAAGGACCAGGGTCTGCTCACCACAGAAGGGTGTTCAGTGTGAGGTATGCTCCCCCAAACTGCCTCCAGAACCTTCTCCAGAAAGACCCGTCTGCATTGATCCTCACCTTGTCTGAATCACCTCCTTTCTCAGCATTTTCAACCTCAATGTCTGCTCTGAATTGGACCTCACATAGTGAGGTCTTTATCTGTGTGCACAGTTTGTAGCTCTCAGATCAGATGTGGGCCACCTGAGGGCAGGCACATCCAGCCCTCTGTGTGTCCTCCTCCACAACACCTAGGGCAGGACAAGCACTTTGACGCAGGCCCCGCTGTCACTGCCAAGGCCCTTCTGCACCGGCCCCTCTGCCTCAGTGGCTCTCAGAAATTGGCTGTAGGGGGGAGTGGGTGTAGCTCAGTGGTTTGAGTGCCTGCTTCCCAAGTATGAGGTCCCAGGTTCAATCTTCCATACCTCCTTAAAAAACAAAAACAAAACAAAACAAAAAAGCCAACTACACAGCAGAGCCATCTGAGGAATTTCAGAAAATGCCCTTGCAATGGGCTCACCCCAGAGCTTCTGATTTAATTGGTGGGGGATGTGACCCAGTGACCCAGGCCTCAGTAATTTTTTAACATGCAGCCAGGGCTGAGCATGTCTGTTCTAGAGTGTAGAAACCAACCTGGAGCCAGAGATTCCTAATGCTAAGGGCTGGGATGTTGAAATGGCTAACCTAGGAGGGAGGTGGTAGAATCAAAGAGATCTACACAGTAAGTTATTGGACTCAGGCTGCAGGCTTGGGGAGGGGAATTGGCTGCACATCAGAGACTATGACTTCTAGGCAGGGCAGATTTTAAAAATATTTAACAATTGGTGTGACACGGTATTACGGATTGAATTGTGTGCCCCAAAAAGATACACTCAAGTCCTCACCCCAGGTCTTGTGAATGTGATCCTGTTTGGAAATAGGATCTTTGAAGATGATATTATTTAAGATGAAACCAAACTGGGTTAGGGTGGGCCCTGATCCAATATGACTGGTGCCCTTGTAAGGAGGGACAATGTGGACACAGACAGGTGGAAGGAGAGAGAAGACGGCCAGGAGATGGGGCAGAGACAGAGTTATGCCACCAACTAAAGAACACCACTGATTGCAGGCGAGCCACCGCCGGAACCCTACAGACTTCAGAGGAAGCATGCTCCAGTTGTTGTTTTTTTAGGAGGTACCAGGGATTGAACCTGGGACCTTGTACATGAGAAGCAGACACTCAACCACTGAGCTACACCTGCTCCCCATCTGCCAGTATCTTGATTCAAACTTCTAGCTTCTGTAACTGTGAGACCATGTGTTTCTGTTGTCTTAAGCCATCCAGTTTGTGGTACTCTGTGATGGCAGCTCTAGCAAACTGAGACACTTGGGCACTAACAGGAATAGCCTTACCACCACATAGCTGCTAAATGCCAGCCCAGCATGTGGGGCTTTTCTTTTCATCCTATAAAACTTACAACCCTCAGTGCCCCACAACCCACCAATTAAACATTTTTTAATTTCTAATTAGTCTTTTGAGATTATAAAAGTAATACTTGTTCTTGGTAGGAAATCCAGGAAAGAAAACCCAAATCATCTACAATCCACCATCCAGACAAGCACACAAGGTGCCTCTCTCCCCTCCTTCTCAGAAAGCTCCTGCGTTCAACCCTGCAGACTCCTTCTTTGATGGGCAAACTACCTCACCTTCACTCAGGGGGAAAATGTCCCAGTGACCCCAGAACCCTTTCCAGATCACTTTCCATTACTCATTTGCCATGGGGGAGGAGGAAATGTCAGGAAATCTTAGTTCCATTTGAAGAAGAGGGAAAGTGAGTAATCAGGAAGGGATGAACCTCCCAGGAGCAGATTCAGTTAATCAGCAAACATTTCTAGAGTGCTTATATGTGCAAGGAGTTAGGGGGGATACAAAGACATGTGGCCTGAGGCCGTCCCTGCCCTGGAGAACTTCATCATATAGTTAAGGAGACGAGATGGACCCCCTCACTGCCAACTACTGAGATTAAATGAGTTAATAGATATGAAGTATTTAGAGCAGCACCTGGGCTTAGTAGGTGCTCTGTGTATGTTTACTGAAAGCCTTATTTTCATTACGCATGGCACTTGGCATGGAAGTGCCACAAGAGTGGTAAAGACCTAAAGGACTTTATGTTTGCAGGGAAGAAAGATTGTTGGGGCTTTGGGTGGGCAGAGACAGCTTTCCAGGGGACAGACCCTCCTGAGAATAGACAAAGGCCCTATTGTTGGAAATGTCCCAGGAACAAAGAATAGGGTGGGCAGGGACGTGGGCAGGCCACCAGGCTGGGTTTTGCCCTCCCCACGGTCAGACCTCTCGTGCACTTCTTTAGCTGTGGTGGGATCAGGCAAGGTGAGGTACACCCTGTTACAGGCAGTCGCGGCTCAGCTAATGCTCGCGCTTCTGTTGGCTGAGCCCTACTCTGGTTCCCTTTGCTGTGTGAGATCTGCAAGCTGAGGGGAAATTCCAAGGAGGCCGGAGGGGAGAATCTGGGAAAGGCCCCATTAGGAGCAGGAAGGAAGAGGAGGCCTGGTGGCCAGTGCCCAGGGACAGAAATCCAAGAGAGGGCAGAGACGCCCAATGGGCAGCGAAGGCTGATTTCAAGTGTTGCTCAGTAATTGCTGTGTCAAGTGACCCTTTCTTCCTTACCTCCTCAAAACCACCAGGAAAACCCCCATTTCTTCCCAGGGTTGTATTTGTATTTAGAGGGTGTAACAAAGTGGTGATTGACCCCAGGCCTGGCGCAGGGCAGACTCAGAGGCTTCCCACCGGGATGGGATCTCACTTGGGCTTACAGAAGCTGCCCTTCATATTTACTTCAAGCCGACCTCACTCGCAGAGAGAAGTCCAGAGTGTGGTGGACTCCCCTGGAAAAACAGCCAGAAGAGGCAGAACTAAAAGCAAACTTATGAAAAGACCCTGGGGGATACAAGACCCAACACAAGTGAGGTGGTGGGCTGTGTAGAGATGGATACAGGGGCTGGCTCACATTCATGATAACATTTGTAAAAGAGGCCTCAAAAGAAAAGGCAAAATCCCCTCCGTGTATATATGTTATCCTTCTTAACACCCCAGCCATCGGTGATGGGTCCAGGAAACAGTGCTGTGGGAGAGGTGGTCCCACAATCAATTCCCTGTGATTCGACTTTTCCTGCCCTAGAGGGGCATGAGGCCCAGTGCTCCCCAGCTCAGCCCCTTCCTCCAGCCCAGCCTGGGCCTATAACTCACAGGCTCTGGACTCCAGGCTTCAGGGAGGAGCTTTGGTGGGGAACTTCAGTCCTAGCCTGTACCAGCCACTCCCTTCCCCCAGGTTCTGGAGATTGGGATGGGGAGTGGTGTGGGGGGTGCTCTTACATTCCTTCGGACCACCTACCTCCAGTCCCCAGCCTGGAGCAGCCTCTCAGGCTTCTGTGAGACAGGTGGGGAGGGGGGGAGGCGGGGAGCAGCTCTACTGGCCCCAGAGGAAGGTTGTACAGCATTTTAGCTGGAGAAATGAGGAAGTAAGATTGTTTCTCCCCAGGAACCACAGGCCTTCCTCTTAGACAAGCCCTTTCCCATGGCATCCGCCTCACACTGCCCCGTGAGTCAACCCCAGTGCCTGGAGTCAGGAAGCCCCCTCCTTAGCTCCTGGCAGACCTGCCTCACCAGCTCCAGGAGAGAAAAAGCCATTCAGCGGTAGTGGGACAGAGTCACACCCACCTACCCACTGGCCCTGTTCCCAACAAGCCTCAGTCTTTACTGCTCCCTAAAGAGACAAGTTGCACCCCCCAGATGAGGGCATCCTCCCATCCACTACAACCTCCGGGAGCTCAGAGGCCCTCTGCAGACACCCCATGTCACAAAGGAATCCTCTCTGCAGCCACACCAATAGGACCAGCTTTGCCTTAAACAGAGCCAGGGATGGGGAACTCATTCCTTCAAAGAGTGGCCACTGGGGCCTGAAACCTATTCCCTGCTACTTTCTCCCATTAGGCCACGTTTGGGGTTTCAAAGACCATACAATATTGAGATCACCTAAGTTCAACCCCATCATTTTGTAGATGGGAAATATTAGGCCCCAAAACGTTGAGTGACAATGGCAGGGCTGAACCAGGCCTCCACACTTCTGGACCAGTACTCTCTCTGCTACACCTTGCCGCTCTTCACTTCTGGTTTATCCTGGTTGTCCTAAGTGGTAGAGACCTCTAAAATAAAATTAACCCAGTCCAACTTTTCTCAATTCCAGAATGGCTTCCCACAAGTCTTTTCAGGCAACAAAGCTTAACAATATGGCAGGTGCTGGCATAGAACCAGCTACTTAAAGGAAAGCCATATGTTCAGGCTTCTCACCCCTAAAGCTCCATCCACTGAAGGGAGTGGCTGCTAGGCTCTGCTCATTGACAGTCCTCCTCTTCCTCTTCCTCTTCCTCTGACTCTTCCCCATGGGTCACAGCACCTGCTCAAGTTAGGTTAAGCCACCAGCTCGGGTGCTAAAGGCTTGTACCCATTTACCCATTTTCCACCTTTAGCATACTCATTCATCATCATCTTTGTCCAAGGGCAGTGATAATAAACTCATTTATGTGTGGAGTGGGTGGCACCGTACAAAATGACCTGCACTCTTGGGGTTTATAGTACCAGAAAGACAGTCACGTGCAGGACCTACAAAGAACCAAAGAGAAGTATCGAAACAATGAATGAATAGGTGACAAGGTATTCTACCACCTATAGACCAAGAGTAAATGAAACTGGGCAGGGCAAACAGTATAAAATGTCAACATAAAACAGAGATGGAGGGAAGATGGCCTGGAGAGAGAATTCCATATCAAAATTGCCCAGATTAAAGGGCCCTGGGTACCCTGACAGAAGGATCATATTATGTCTTAGTTGTTGACATCTGTCTCTGCTCAACTGTGAGCTCTTTAGGCACAGGAGCTATGCCTTATATCTATATATCCTGGTGCTTGGTATAGGTCTCTGCTGAAAGACGTCTTCAGGGTAGGGACACTGGCACTTCAGGAAGGCTCCTCTCTCCTCAGGATCAATCTCATTCATTTTCTGCTTGGCAGAACTAGAGCTTGTCCTGGGACCAGGGCTGATTTGGGAGAATTCCTTGGTCTTACCCCTTCCTCTCTCTATGGCAGCTGCTCCTCATGTGAACCTGAAAGTTTAATACTCATGGTAGGGCTAGTGGGTAGAATGGGCTGAGCCCCTCAGCTGGGCTAACACATATCACATCTGCCAGAGGCTTCCCCATCCCTGCCTTCGGAAGCCTTTGCAGTCGCAGGCCAGCTCCACAGCAAGGAACTGTCTTCCTTACAGCGCTTCTGAGGGCTTTGGTGAACTCCATCTGTGTCATCAACTCTGACCTTCATAACAACCCTGAAAAGCAGGGAGAGCAGATATTATTGTTGCTATTTTATACATGAAAAAATGGAAATGGAGAATATTTATGTAGCTGGCCCAAAATCTCGTAGCCACTAAGTGATAACCAGATTAAACCTCAAGCTCCTGGCTCTTCTCTATGAACTGCATATACCAGGGGAAAAAAAGAGTTGTCCAGCTTCTCTGAGATTCTGAAACGGAGGCAGGAGGGAGGGTCTTGGATGCCCTGTTTTATGTGAACCTCAAGGATGG
The DNA here is from genome assembly GCA_029593785.1 of Cabassous unicinctus. Classification (NCBI taxonomy): domain Eukaryota; kingdom Metazoa; phylum Chordata; class Mammalia; order Cingulata; family Chlamyphoridae; genus Cabassous; species Cabassous unicinctus. The sequence goes on from JAQZBX010014580.1 coordinate 31,664, forward strand.
GATGGACATAGCATTCCATGCCTCCCTAAGATGATCAGCCATTCATTCCCACATCAAATATATTCACTAAGTAATCTACCTTATGCCAAGAACTGTGCTAGGAGCTGAAGATATAGATGCACTTACATCCTAGCAAGAGGAGAGAGACATTAAACACTGTCTAGGAGGCAGTGGAGGGTTGCTGGAAGAAGCACATTTAAGATGCAACTTCAAGGTTGCCCAAGCCATGAGGAAAAGAGTATGGACACCTCATCATCCAGATGGAGATCGTTAGCAGCCACTTGAATATGAAAGGAGTCTAGACTGTACATAGAAACTGGAAATGTTATTAGCCTAGAGATAGATGACTTTCATCTTCCCATCCCCGATCTCCAACAAACTCCCTAAATAAACAGACCCTAAGCAAGAGTAGCATCCAAACAGTTTCTAAACAAGTTCCTTATGTCCAGTTCCTATCAGCTGGCCCTACCAAGCCCTTTTCATATGGAAATTTTAGATCTAGCGGCCAAGGTTTCTAAGGTCAACCATTCTGACTGAACTCCACCATCTCTTCCCCTCTGGCCCCATCCCCACCCAGACCTGGGATTACCTCTGTCTTCCTCTACCCTGGCTCCCCCCTCACACCAGAACAAGCTCCTTCCATTTGAACATCCTTTACTCATCCCTGAGTAAAGGCTCCCTCAAGCCAACATCCCTGTTTTCTCCTTCCTTTCTGTGCCAGTCATGTACCTGTTGCTCTCAGAGCCCTTCTTAGCCCTTTCCCTGCTCTGCTCTGTACTGCAGGGGGACTGACTCCTGCAAGCATATTCCCGAAGCTCCTCTGCCAAAAGAGCTTCCAGATAGGTTTGGCCAATGGAAATGGAGAACAGGAGAAAAGAAAACACCAGGGCATTTCTGCCCCATTCTCTCCACATTAGGTGGGGTCTCCAGCAGGGGCTGTATCTCCTTCATAGTTTCATCTCCCATCAGGCAGCCCCCCACCTTGATTTTTGGTTCCACTAGGTGTCCCTGACTCAGGACTCTACTCCCACTACATGGCCCTCCTTTATGACGCCAGGTCCCAACGGGCAGCTCCTGCTCATAGTCACTGAAACACCGCCCTCTCCCTTGTTCCTCCAGTCTTGCGGACAGTAGAAACTTCCTGTTGAAGCTGCTCTCTGGCTTCCTCAGCATCCTTTGTACAACTTGCTACAATTCCAACAATCTTCTAACCAGCTACCCACATTCTGTTCCCTCTATTGCAGTGGTTCCCAAACTTTTTGGTCTCAGGACTCTTTTACATTCTTAAATATTGTTGAAAACACTAACCAGCTGGCTTTTACATATTGATATTTGCCATATTAGATATTAAAACAAAAAGCTGTTCATATAAAATAACAATAATTGCAGAGCGGGTGTAGCTCATTGGTTGAGCACCTACTTTGCATGTATAAGGCCCCAGGTTCAATCCCCGGTATCTCCTTAAAAAAAATTTTTTTTAATGGTTAAAAATAAATTTAAAAAATAATAATAAACTCACATGTTTTATTTTATTAAAAACAATTTTGGGGGAGCGGGTGTAGCTCAAGTGGTTGAGCAACTGCTTCCCACACACAAGGTCAAGGGTTTGATCTCTGGTACCTCCTAAAAACAAACAAACAAAAAAACCAACCCTCATTGGGGAGCAGATGTGGCTCAGTGGTTGAGCACCTGCTACCCACACACAAGGTCCTGGGGTCAATCCCTGGTACCTCCTAAAATAAAAAAAAGTATATACTAAAAAATTGTTTATGAGAAGAGTGGCATTGTTTTATATTCTGCAAATCTCTTTATCACTGGATTCTTATACCTGCTTCTGTAGTCAGTCTGCTGTGACAGGTTCTTTTCATGAAAGTAAATGAAGAAAATATGGCCTTGCACAGATTTGTAGTTGAAAAGGGAGAAATATTTTAATAGCCCTTTCAAGTAATTGTGGATATTCTTCTTTTTTACCACACCAAAAACTCAACAGGTGGTAGTTTCTTAAATTTTGCTTGCAAGGTAGAACCTGAAACCATACAATGAACTTTTTATATTTTATTAAATTAAAATCCATTAGCCTCTCATGCATTTTGAATGGATCTTTATGTACAATCTTAGCATCTCAAGCATTGGGCATTTGAAAAATATTGGTTCATTGAATTATATAAATATTTCAAGTGCTGGCCCATTTCATTATAAAGTATCAAATAAGTTAATGTATTAATGATACATTCATTAATAGCAATAACAATCTCATCAGAAAAGTCTTTAAGTCAAGCTCAAAATAGCAGACACAAATTTCCAAAATTCTAATTTTTGTTTTGAAGCTGAAATTTTACAACTGGCAACAAATATTATCAGTTATTTTCCTTGAAGTGGCAGGCTCATTTTGTTCATTTTCAAGAAAAGTCTGCCAAATACCCAAGTCTGAATAACATAGTGTGACTGTTTGAATTTTGTGAATCCCAGAAAAAGATTATGTTCTTAAACTAATCCATTCCTGTGGGTTTGAGGCCCTTTGATTGCATTAAATTTGGTTGAGGGTGCTTAGATTAGATCACTTGATAAAATCAATTTAGGGCTTTTGATTGGACTACATCAATGAGGCATGATGTTCTACGCTCTTGCTGGATCTGATATAATCGGAGGCACACAGAGAGAGACACACAGAGAGAAAGAAAGCTGTCATTTTTTATCCTGCCATCTTTTTATCTAGGGTCACTAGCAGCCAAAACTTAAGCACGAAGCCCCCAAGAGGTTGGGCCCAATGAGCGGCTCAAGGCTGAAGAGACAAGACATATGCCTGATAGCCCACAACTAAACCTGGGAAGAAAGCAGAGCAGTCAAGACTGAGAGTGGAGGCCCAGAAAGAGACAAGCCCAATACCTCACTACCCACAGCTGAGCTCCAGAAGATGGTAGATTCTGGAGGGGAAGGCAGGGACCATGGCAGAGATTGGTGGCCATCTTACTTCATCACATGGCAGGATCCCAAGATCATCAGTAGCTGACTTTGGTGAGAAAGCATCTCTAATGGTGCTTTGATTTGGACATTTCACAGCTTCAGAATTGTAAGCTTTTACCCTACGTAAAATTCCCATTATACTGCAAATATTCTCGCTGTCCTGATTTTGTGATAATCAGGGTCGGCTAAAATTCACTATATTAGAAACCATGCATTGTCCCCAGACCTAGTTTTTCTCCCTAGGTCCGGTTTTTAGAATGCTGGTGATAAACTAAGCCTGGTTTATAATATGACCATCCTGTATGGGAAAAGACTGTAACTTTGGGTATCTTTGGTCAACCTTAAGAGATATAGCAGGGGGATGGATGTGGGTGGTTGGGCGTCTGTCTCCCATATGGAGAGACCTGGGATCGACCCCCGGGACCTCCTAGTAAAAAGAAAAAAAAGAAAAACATAGAAGGCACGTGGGCCACCAGGCCCCGTGTGTGGGTGTGCCGCCAGGCCCCACGAGCCATGCAGCAAGATGATGATGTAACAGAAGAGTGACACAAGGGAGAGCCAAGATGAGACGCACTGAAAAACCAGGAACTTAAGGTGGCACAGGCGGTAGGACGCCTCTTTCCCACATCGGAGATTCCAAGGATCGAATCCCAGTGAAGACAGGAGGAGAAGGATGAGAAGAGAGGGCAGGAAACGGACACAGAGAGTTGCCCAACGAATGGACACAGAAACAGCAAAAACGGCAGGGGAGGCAGGGCAGTAAAAGTATATAAAAGTAAATAAATACATAAATCCTTAAAAAATATATGGGGAGTAAGATACGGACGATAGTTAGTAGTAATACTTTGATGATGCTCTTTCATGATTTGTTAACAAATGTTTCACAACAATGCAGGGTGTTTGTGGGGGGGTGATGTGTGGGAGCCCTGTATGATGTTATGTATGTTTGTTTTGTAAGATCACGATATTTACTGAACACTTATAGTTTATGTATGTTCAGGTATGAATGATATATTTCAATAAATTGTTTTTTAAAAATTCCCGTTATACAAACCAACCCATTTCTGGTACTTTGCATTGGCAGCCCTGTGGCAAACTAATACACATAGTTTATCAGTCATATTTAGAAATGGAAAAAAAAAAAGAGCTTCCATGAATAAAGTATCTAGTTCAGCTCACAGCTTAGCAATCTCACCATGCTTTTCCTCAAGACAACCATCCTACTTCAATATGCAGAAGTGAATGCTTTATGCTATTCTTCCCCTTTCATCACAAGGAAAAATAAAAAGAAATCAAGGGTTGAGATTTAGTCAAATTAATTCTTCTTACTGCTTCATCAAAAACATTCTTAATGGGAAGTGGATGTGGCTCAAGCAATTGAGCTCCCACCTACTACCTGGGACGACCTGGGTTCGGTTCCTGGTGTCTCCTGAAATGAAGATGAACAGACAGTGAGCACAAACAATGAGGGGGTGGGGAGAAATAAATAAATAAAATAAATCTTTTAAATTAAAAAAAAAAATTATTAAGTAAAATTGGTTTCTTTTTGGTTTTTGGTTTTTAATGTGAGTGTATAGTGGTGAAGGATACAAAGACTACTCAGTTTGGTGCCACTGCCTTAATTTGTGCTATGGTGCCAGGCTTATATAGCATGTGATGTTTTTTAAACAGCTTCTTTACAAAACTTTCTTGTTTATTGGTGTGCTAAATATTTTCCATTTGCTCCTCCAGATCCACACTCTACCCTGCTCTGCACCCCTGAGGCTGTCCTATATGGACTGCTTGAATGGGCTTCCCTCTGGCTTCTGATTGGGTTCAGCCTGTGGGAAACACCAGCAGGAGATGGAAAGGTAAAAGGAGAGTGAGAATAGGATATTTGTTCCCTTGACCTCCCCTCTGTCAGATTAACATGAGTTGGCTATGTTCCTGTCAGGTAGCCCTCTCTGTAAAGTTGCCTCTCCAGCTTTCAGTAACCTTTCTTTCCCAGTTCCCCTCAAGCCAGGGGAGTGTAATGGCTCCCAGTTGTTGCTAGCCTAGGGGTACTGTCATCTCTTTTGTTGGATTCCTTTAACCCTGCCCACCTCTTTTTTTTTTTTTAATTAATTTATGCATTTATTTACCACCCCCCGCTTGCTGCTTGTGCTTGCTGTGTCCATTTGCTTTTTTGTGTTTTCCTGTGTCTGCTTGTCTCCCTTTGTTGAGCCATCTTGCTGCGTCAGCTCACCACGCCGCAAGGGCCGGCTTGCCTTCACCAGGAGGCCCTGGGAAACGAACCCGGGGCCTCCCATGTGGTAAACGGGAGCCCAACCAATTGAGCCACAGCTGCTTCCCCCTGCCAACCTCTTTGTAAAGAGTCCCTTTACTAAATTCTCTTCAATAACATTCTTTGTGAGTGCCATTGTTTTCATGCAGAGACCCTGACTTATCAACCCCCCAACTGTCATCCTGCTTCTCTGGCCAATCCTTCCCTCTCTGACAATAACTCTTTTCTCACCTCCTACATGCAGGGTCACTAGCTTCACAAATGGCCCTCTCTTCTTTTCTTCACACACTTCTTTCCCCAGATACTATTCCACCATTACCATTTCAGCTGGGTTATCTTCTATGGAGATGACTCAGATGGTCAGCAAAAGTCCTGACCTTGATCTAGAACTCCCTCTTAATATTTCCATCTGCCCAAGTTACTATCAAATTCAACAAGCTGAAAATTAAATTCATGGTCATTATATGCTTAACATCCTACACAAAGTGCTGCCAATCCATTTCTCTTAAAATCTTGCAATTGTCCCTTTCTCTCTATTCTCTCAGTTATCCCTCTGGTTTAGGTGGCAGTATGTACTTATTACTTATCTGACTCCTCTGATAGATTAAAAACCCCATGATACCAGAGGCTGTATCCCTCCTTTCACCATTGTATCCCTAGTACATAGAAGAGTACCTGGCATTTAAGAGCTGCTTAATAAATTTCCTGAGCAAAGAATTATTTTTCCCAGATTAATCCAAAAAAACCTTTGTGGACATCATTTTTCAAGAATGTCTATGGTGCCCTACTGGCTAAAAAGAAATCTAATTTCCTCAGTAGATTATTCAATAGCACTGGAAATATATCTTTCCAACCTCATTTTCACTTGCTACTATTTTCTGTACCCAAGCTCTCCTTACACATTCCCACCAGGGCATTTCTACATTGATCACTCCTTAGAGGTAAACATGCTGCTATCATGCTGGAATTTCGTAATTAAAATAACATGCTTAAAATAGAAAATTTGGAAACCCTAAATGGTGAACATCCAATGACCAAAGATCACTACCGTTGTTAACACAGCTCCATTTTTCCCTATTCTTTTTTAATATGTAGACTTTTTGTTTTGTTTTGGTTCATTGTTAGTTATGATAATGCATTATATACTATATTATTTCTTCTGTGAGTTAACTTTATTTCTTTCTCTGTCTCTTTTTGAGTGGTTATTTTTATATAGTTAATATATGAAACAAAATTCATAAGTATGAAAAGATATAAAGTGAAATGTAAGTTTCCTTCTCAACCCTGTCATTCTAAGGAAGCAACTGTTGTTACCAGATTTATATATATAATATATAATATATATATTTACATATGTATGTATGTATTTTTTACACAAATGATAGCATATAAAGTGCCATTCTGTTTTTTTCAGATTTTATTTTGTAAGGTTCCTACACAAATAAAAATTCATATATAAAAATAATAAAACGAATACCCATATATAAATGACCAAGCTTAAGAAAGAGAATAATATCAATGTCTTTGTTTGGTTGTTTGTTTTTTTAATTTATGTTCTTTTTTTTTTTTTTTT
>JAQZBX010014581.1:0-38466 GCA_029593785.1 Cabassous unicinctus
TTTTTTGAGAAGTTGTGAATTAACAAAACTTTCATGCATTCTATCCAGGATTCTTTTTTTTTTTTTTTTTAAGAAGAAGAGGGAAGTAATAGTAAACATCTCCTAAGTCTGGGTGCTTTAAGTACATTATCTCATTTTTTTTTAACCACAATAGCTCTTGTTCAAGTAATCTTTCTCCTAGAAAAGCTCCCCTCTAAGGCGTCCCTGCTTTCCTCCTCCCTTACCTCCATTCCATCTACAGAGCAGACAGTCTTCAAAAAAATGCCAAATCCAGGTATGTTGTTCCACCAACCCCCCAAAGATTCCCCCTGCTTCCAGGATAAAGTCGCAAATACTTACGCCCCACAAGGGCCATATAAACAGATCTCTTTCTGTTTCTCCTGCGGCATCTCATGTCATTTTCTCCCCCAAAACACACACTGTCCTTCTTCAGATCCTTGAATGGGCTGAGCATATTCCTGCCCCAGGGCCTTTGCACAAGCTGTTCTCCCTGCCTGAGCCACTCCTTCTCCCTCTTCTCCAGCCACCTGGCTAAGTCTTACTCATCCTTAAGGCATTAGCATAGGAGTGCCTTCTCAGGGGAAGTCTTCTCACTCGCCAGATTAAATTTTCCACATTACATACATTCATAGTAAAGTACAACAATTGAAAATAAAAGATTATTTCTGAAATTATTTGTTCAGAGTCCAGATGCTAAGGTCCTTGGGGATAAGTACTATATCAATATATCTGTGCCTCCAGCCTGGCCCCCAGTGGTTCCTGCCTCCTGGTGTTCACAGACTTGATGATGAACAGGGCTGACCCACGTAACCAGCGGTATCCTGGGGAAACAGTGTGTGACTTCTGAGGCTCGGTCATAAAATACACTGTGGCTTCCACTTGGATCACTCCCTCTGGGGGAAGCCAGCTGCCATCTAGTGAGGATGATCAATGGTTTGTGAAGACCCACACTGGGAGGAAATGAGTCCCCCTGTCACAACCACCCTGCAAGAGCCATCCTGGCTGGAAGTGGACCCTCCAGCCCCAGTCCAGCCTCCAGATGACTGCAGTCCATGCTGACACATTGACCGCAGCCTCACGAGAGGCCCTGAGCCACAGTGACCCAAATCACAGTAACCAAATACTAGAGGTAGGGCTGGACTGGGATCTGCACTGGATATGTGGTACAAGGCCTCCTAAGTGGGAGACCTCCCAGGGGATATTTACTGAGGTACAGGGAAAAAATATTGTAACTTCTATTTATATTTGTTTTATTTTATCCCTTAAACTTTCTTTCTTGGATATATTTTGTTCTTTATTAGAGAGGTTGTGGGTTTACAGAAAAATCGTGCATAAAATGCAGGATTCCCATATGCTACCCCATTATTAACACTTTGCATTGGTGTGGAACATTTGTTACAAATGATGATAACATATTTTTATAATTGTACTATTAATTATAGCATTGTTTAACATAGGGTTCACTGTTTGTGTAGTTTGGTTCCATGGATTAAAAAAAAAAAAATTCTGTTACCATATATACAATCTAACACTTTCCCTTTTAATCACATTTAGATATATATTTCAGTGCTATTAATCACAATGTTGTGCTACTATCACCATATCCATTACCAAAACATTTCCATCATTCCATATAGGAACCCCTATACATTTTAAGCCTTGACTTTCCAATTTCTATCCCAATCCTGTCTACTGGTAACCAATATTCTACATTCTGACTTTGAGTTTGCTTTTTCTAATTTTTTTGAATCAGTGAGATAATATTTTTTGTGTTGTAACATATTGAGTGCCTTCTCTTTTCTATCTGGACATACTTTTCATCTATTTTCTGTCTCATTAAACGTATATAGTCCAATATTACAGTAGTACCATGCATATATATAAATAAATATGTACATATTGTTCAAAAATTTTTACTGATAGGTATGTGTGATTAAAAATTTGGAGGGAGCGGATGTGGCTAAAGCAGTTGAGTGCCTGCTTCCCATATGGGAGGTCCTGGGTTCAGTCCCCAGTGCCTCCTAAAAACAAAAAAGCAAACAAACGATAAAACCAACCCAGGGGAGCCGATGTGGCTCAGTGGTTGAGCGCTGTCTTCCCACATAAGAGGGCCTGGTTTCAATCCCTGGTACCTCAAAAAAAAAATTTTTTTTTTTTTTCAAATGTCTGATTTTGTAAATGTAGCAGATACTATTGGGTGTCCCACCTAAAACTCCTCACTCCAGCCTTTCAATGCATATCCTTTCAACTTCCAACTATCAGCATTCTCATCTCTTTATCTCTGGAGCCAAATCTGCCCGGGATTTTGGTAGCCCAGGAAAATGGGAAATTACACCACCCCCCATGTCCTGGCATTAGCTTTCAGCCAGCAACTGGTGGAAGTTGGTGTATTACTACCCCAGCTCCTTCTCCCACATGTGTTCTAAGCCCTATTCCACGGCTCCCCAGCAGAACTGAACTCCAATTGTCCATGGTGGTACGTCACTTATTACACACCCTGTATCAACTTCCTTCCTCTTTCACTCCCCACTCCCATTGGTGCTTCCTGGGATCACCTCCCAAATACACTACTGGTCTTTGAATCCATGTCTCAGGGGCAGCTTCCAGGGGAACCCAAACTGCGGCAGTAAATGAATGCAAAACTCTTTGAAATCATTCAGCCACAATGGTTAATGTGTAGAGTGTCATGCGTGGAGAAGCATAACTTTGACTTTATGTTTGTCATTCTCAAAAGCAAATTAAGTACATTCAAACTACTTGACAATTTTATTGCCTTACAAAAAACAATTCAGCTTTTGTTTCTTTTTCAGTGATTTTATTGGAAGGGAGGAGTGTATCATAAGATTTTAGAGTTACAACAGACAAGAGTCCAATTTTCTCAGCTTACAAATAAGCATGCCATGCGCCTGAGGTTTAGGGCGTGCTGGATGCCATGCAGCTGGAAAATGGAGCCCTCACTGCAGCTCTCTGGACTCATATTTCTAACAAAGCCTTTTTCCTGTGTCTTGATATGTAATTGATTAGATGAGGGGAATCAGCAAACTTTTTCTTAAAGGGCCAAACTGTAAAATTTGTAAGCTTGCAGGCTATATGGGCTCAGTCACAACTACTTAACTTTGCTGTTCTAACGTGAAAGCAACCATACACAATAGGTAAATGAATGAGCACGGCCGTATTTTGATAAAACTTTATTTACAAAAACAGGTGGACAGCCTGTGTCAACCCCTAGGTTTGATTATAGAGGAGACAAGGTACGCTCTCTGTCTTAAAGTTTAAGAGAAATATTTTCATTATTTCAGGGCCTCCTTTTAGCTCTTTGGTATTTGGGGAAGAATTTATTTTTAAATAACATGTATTCACTTGGATCTATATTTAATTATGCCTTCCTTAGACCCAGAGAATAGCTTTTTCTGTCCTAAGATGTATCATTGCCTTTTGCCTTCTCCCTGTATTTATGTTGTGTTAACCCTGCCAGGCACGGGAGATATTGTGGCCTAGTTGCTCCTTTTTGTACATGCGGAGACAAGATTTCCTCCCCAAAATATAGAAGTGCGAGTGTATTTTTCACATTGTGTCAATATTAATTATTCTTAATTTAGAGTTCGCTATTACTTTCTATATTAATTTCAACACAATGAGATGAGACTAATTTAGAATGATAAGATTCATTTGCATTTAAATTGATATTTTAAGCATTCACTGTGAGGAAAAATAGCATTCATGGTGGTAATTTATAAGCATTGTTTCCAGGGCAGGTTTGTTTTCCTTTGGAAGGATTTGTAAATATGGGCTGAGCTTAATATTAATAATGATGACACAATAATACCATGTGTTTCTCAAGAGAGCCCTGTGAATAGAGTTCCTAAATTTTGGGAATTCCCTTCTCCTAAAGTAATAGTGGATAAGCAAAGCTTATAAGCTAAGAACATGCTCATGTATATATATTTTTTTCTCCAATTTTCAAAATCTTTTAGATAATTAACTGAGCATAAAAAAACTTAGGCTAATTTATTAGCTTGCAAATACATGCTTTGAGAAATCAGATGGCTATTTTGAATTGCATGTAACACAAATGAATGAGTTGAAAGCATCAAGACAAAAAGTCCTGCTGTTTTCTCTAGTTCCTGTTGCTCTCTGGAGTGGGCAAAGCAGCCTTGGAGATTGACATTCCTTGGTATGTGGCTGTAAGGAAATAGACCCGCTCCTCTAGCAGCCAGGGAGGACTACAAACTGTTCATTTCCTGGGTGCAGGACCTTCCTCGTGGCACTGGCCAGAAACATCTCTTTCACAGCAAAATGCTCATGGTTACTAAGGAACAAACAAATAATTTCAACAAAAGGAACAAAAGGAAAAAGCAAAGGCAGAGAGAGGGATTAGGTGAAGAGAAAGCACAGACAGAAGAAATGAAAGGGGTGAAGGCAAATGGAAAAGAGAAAAGCAAAACATTCATTTATTCAGCTCACCAGCCATCGAATCCATATTTATTGACCTGTTCCAGGCATAGTGCCATGCTGAGGACAAAGAAGTGAGCAAGTCAGGTAAGATCCCCTCCCTCTGGAAGCTGGCATTCCAATGGCGAGGCTCGAAACTACAACGAAAGGGTGTGGTTCTGGGGATAAGGGAAGCTCCTGCATGGGTTTGAGCAGGGGAGAGATGTGGTGTCATACTCTTTTCCTTTGTAACCACCTTTCTGGTTGTTTTGGGGAGAATGCATTGGAGAGGGTAAGAGGAAGCAGGAAGCTGAGGCTTCTGTGGGGTTCAGGATGCCAGTGGTGGAGAAGGAGAGACGCGGATGTATTGCAGAGTGAAGGTAGGATGAGCATAGCTGGCTGGTTAGGTGGCCAAGGTGAGAGAGGAAAAAGAGGCATCAAGAGTGCCTTGCGTGTTTGGGACATTAGCTGCTGTGTCCATGGAGTTGCAATTTGCTGAGATGTGGAATATGGGGTGGGGGTGGGAAGGTGGAGGTGGAATGACAAACGCCCACCTTCACACTGTGCTACTCCCTGTCTTTGAGCTAGGGCAAATTGCCAACCTCTCTGATTTTCAATTTCTCCTCTAGGGGTGGTGGATAAGAAAGTGCCTACTTCACGGGATTAATATGTGGAATAAGTGTGCTAATGTATGTGAAACACAAGGCTGGGCACAAAGCAAATGCTCAACAAACGCTGGGTACCATTACTCCCACTATTCAGGAGAAGTCCATGGAGACAAAAGGTACCAGAGAGCAGGGGCCAAAATATCAGGACCAAGGCAGGGAGAAGAGCTGGGGGATTAGTCATCAATCTTACACTCTCTTAGCCATGTGAGGGGAGAGAGATTGTGAGCGAAAAACAAACAAGCAACAAATACAATCCCCCAAACAAAAGTGTCATGTAGTACATGATAATTGTAACTGCTTGTGAGTGATGAATTTAAATGTTGATGAACCTGGTGGTGGCCTTAGCCATTTAAATTAATCAGTCGAGTTTTTGAGGTCCAGGGTAAGAACTCCAACAAGGTGCTGACCATATCAGATGGCTCAGTGTCTGTCTGATCACCATACTGGTGCCTGTGCAGGGCTCCTCCCCACTGAGCTTTCTGGAACATTCTCAACCAGTTAGAGAATGTATGTGTGTGGGGTATGGTGGAGGAGAGACGGGGTGGTCCAGGATCAGCACCAGAAATCTAGTATTACCGTTAGAATTCCGGAAATTTTACTTTTTGATGAACCCAGTGTTCGTATCAGTAGTATGAATAATCATTATACCCTTTGCTTCTGAAGCAGGGAAGACAATCATTCCTGTTTTCAGATGGGGAAACCGAGGACCATATGGATCAAGCAATGCATTTTTGCTCACAGTGACTCAATGGGAATCCTTGAACTAGTGCTCCAAGTAGCTTAGATTTACATGAAACCTCTTATTTTAAAAATTGGCAACGTTGGAGCTATAAAACATAAGCCTTCTATTTCCATAGCTTAATGAAAACATCTCCCACACACTGTAATCCATCTTATTCTTCCACCTAGCAGAGTACTCATTGCAGAGAGGTTGTGTGTATGTGACATTAAAAGTGCAGACCTCACCGTAATGCTTGGCGTGACGTGCAGGGACATTGCTAAGAGCCGAGCCCGGGCTTCCTGCGCTTGGCTTCAGGTTTTAATTATTGGTTAGTAATTAAGGGTTCTTTTTTTGTGAAAAATAATTTCCCGTAGGTTGGGAGGCAGCAGGGTTACCATGGCTGAGAAGCTAATCTTATTTCTACGTCAGAGATGTTCTCTGCCTTGGTCATGTAGGACGGAAAATTCTGCTTTGCCAAAGCTCCCGACTGTTCCAATGTAAGAAGGTCAAGATTCCTGGAAGCAGATTCTGAGAAGAGAACTTGTATGCAGGTGGTTTATTAAGGACGTTCCCCTGGGGGAGGTAATCAAGGAGCAGGGAAATCAGGATTGGGCAGGGGAGGGAGCCAGGCGAAGATGGGACCCCAGGCCAAATCCTGCAGGGAGCTCCTCAGAGTTTTCCCAACCTGAAGCAAGGCTTTCATACTCTCAGCTGTAGGTAAAGGGCTGTCCCGAGGAATGCAAATTCCCAGACATATCAGGTCCAGTTGCCGTGAAACCAGCCCCTGGCAAGTCTATAAACCTCTCCCCATCCTTATTGTAGCACTTACTTACAAAAGCTTAATTCCTGTTTTTCTCTAAGTCTGCCCACTTATGTCTATTTTTTTTTAAAGACTTATTTCTCTCCCCACCCCCATTGTTTTGTGCTTGCTCTCTGCTCTCTGTGTGTTCTTCTGTGTCTGCTTGTCTTGTCTTTAGGCAGCACTGGGAACCGATCCTGGAACCTTTGGAGTGGGAGAGAGGCGCTCAATCTCTCGCACCACCTCAGCTCCCTGGTCTGCTGCATCTCTTATTGTCTCTCCTCTGTGTCTCTTTTTGTTGTGTCATCTTGCTGCACCAGCTCTCCGCGTGGGCCAGCACTCCTGCATGGGCGAGCACTCTGTGTGGGCCAGCTTGCCCTCACCAGGAGGCCCCGGGAATCGAACCCTGGACCTCCTATATGGTAAGATGGGAGCCCAATTGCTTGAGCCACATCCGCTTCCCCACTCATAACGATTAATGTGTAACTTGCTTCACTAAAAATTTAGTTCCTGTTTCTTTCCCCACTTTATTGGCCGGTTCTAACCAGACAAAATAGAAACATTTTAATTACCCCTATCTGCACATGTGCAAAGTAACAAAATCCTGACCTAAAGTTACCTCCACCTAATTACAATAGTAAAAATCACACCCACTCAACATACTAAGCCGCCATTTTTGTACATGCGATGTATGAATAAGCATGATTTGCAAGTACGCATGCCCCGCTTAACCCAGTATGCGTCATGTCACTCCATCCTACCCCATTTTCCTAAGCCAGCCACCTCCATAATCATGTAAATATCCTTCATTTCTGTAGCTCGGGGAGACAGATCTGAGCTTGCTGCTCCTGTCTCCTTACTTGGCACCTCGTAATAACTTCTTTCTCTCTTCAAAAACCTGGTGTCACTGAATTGATCTTTCATGTGCATCGGGCAGTGAGCCCCTGTTTGGCAACAGCCATACATGTGGGGAAAAGCAGTTTCCAGCAGCTCCTGGGCAATCCTCCAAAAAAGAATCAGGCAGTTGGGGTTGGAAGATGGGTACAAAGGGACCAGAGCTTCAAAGGGTTACCTTTAGTGGCTGAATATGAGGGTTGTAGGTGGCCAAGAGGGTGTTGGGAAGATTTGGAAGAGGGAGGGTTGCATGGAGAGAGAGGTTTCCAGAGGCTTGAGGTTCCCACAGAGCAATCCACAGATAGTTCTCTGCCAAGACCAGGTTTTGTCAGGCCACTTGTAGGCATCCAGACACGTGTTTTCAGCAGTGTGGTGTGAACTGGTATTGTGAGGCTGGGGTCCATACAACTACCCCCAGGACTGGAGGGTGCTGGAGACCTGAATTCCAGGACTACCTCCGTTCTACGTGTTATGACTTTGGCCATCACATTTCTGTTGACCTCAGTTTCCTCTTCTGTAGAATGAGGGACTGGGCTGGAACACCTCTAAAGTCATCTGACTTGTCATGGCAAAGTCCATTTGCTATATACTCAGGGCAGACATTTCTTCCCCCATTTGTTTTGGAGTAATCTAAAGGAGATGAAAACACTGGTAACCCCCCTCCTATCAACCCAGAGTGAAGGCAGTTTGAGCTCTGAGAAAGCACATGATGGGGAAACTGGGCTGGTAGGAAAGGAAGTCAGGTAAAATCAATATTATGGGCCCCTGTGTCTCTGCTATTATTATTATGGCTAAAGACCAAGAAGGGGATGGGTTTTGGCCACACAGACCCATCTCAAAGTCCATGTGTTTTGCTCATTGTTCTGCCTAAAGGGCTTTGATTTCCTAGACTTCCAAGTTGTCAACCTCTGTGTCCCCAGTGCCCCTGAAGTGCTGGGATAGTGGCTGAGAGGTAAAGCCACATCTGCTACCACTGGTGGGATTTGTATGTTCAGTTTTCATCCAGGGTAAGGGAAAACACCATTTCAATGGCGATTAGATTTCTATTTCTGCCATAACAAGTTATCACAATGTAGGGGCCTAAAAATGCAAACTGATTATCTTACAGTTCTGTTAAACAGAAGTCTGACATGGCTCAACGAGCGAAAATCAAAGGGTCAGCAGGGCTGTGTTTCTTTTTGGAAGTTCTAGAGGAGAGTTTGTTTCCTTGATAATTCAGAATTGGTAGAATTCAGTTCTTGCAAGACTGAGGTCCCCATTTCCTTGCTGGCTACCGGCCGAGGGGTGTCCCTAGTTTCTAGAGGCTGCCCACATGCTTCAGCTCATGGCCCTCTTTCTCCATGTTTGAAGCCATCAATGGTGGGTCGAGTCCCTCGCATGCTTTGAATCTCTTCTGCCTCCTCTTAAATCATCGTCTCTCTCTCTGACTGACTCTTCTTCCTTCCTCTTCCACTTTTAGGGACATATGTGATTACATTTGGCCCACTCCGATAGTCCATCTTAAGCTGACCTTAAGTGCATCTGCAAGGTTTCTTTCGCCATGTAGTGGAACATGTTCACAGGCTGCAGGGAGTAGGGCGTGGACATTTTGGGGGGCAACGTTCATTCTTCCAATCACATGGCCATTCTGTCATCGTGTTTTCCATTCTGCCATCAGCTTCGAGGGGGCTGTTCTCTTCAGTCCTTGAAGTAAAATCTCCCTCTTGACCTCATTCATTCATTCCCTCATTCAGCAAACAAACAGTCGTTGTTTGCTGAAACAGTTCAAGTCGTGTGTTAGGCATTGAGGATATGGAGAATAATGAGGTACGGATTTGTCCTCATCCAAGAGAACCCCAGAGGTGCAATGCTGTGTAGTAGACACCAGATTCCCTCACCAGGCCAGTTCGCCCATCGCCCAGCTTCACGAGTGCTGGCTGCTGAAAGCTCACAGCTGTCCCCTTGTACAGATAATTGCCCTCAGACAAATAGGAGTCACCAAACCTGGGAAGGAAGACATGCCCACTTCCCCAGGGACTGCCAATGACCAACTGACACAGGGATACAAAATGCAGGTTCTCTTCCTCTGTGATGTGACTCGTGCTCCCTGTGGGATCAGGCTGAGGCTGGACTTTAACTGAGGCCACATCCTTGCTCAGCTCCTTTCCCTGCCCTATCCTGCTTCCCTCCCTCTCCTTATCTTGAGAGCATCTGTCCAATAAGTCACTTTCTCAAGAATCATCATCTCAGGTTCTGCTTCCAGGGGATCCAATCTAAGGCAGTTAGCAAGATTCCCCACCTCTGAAGGCCCAGGAAGATCTGGTTCTTAGTTAAATATATATACTCACACATACATATATATACACACATAAACATATATATGTATATGTAGTGTGTAAATACATTTATGTGTATGTATGTACATATATAAAACTTCTGCAGCAATGAGGAAACATAACTATTATGCATTCCATGGGTTTATGTGCCTATGTCTAGCCAGAACATATTTATAAGGTGTCTCTCAGGATGAAACATAAGTCTTTGAATAATCAATGAATTCAGTACTTTGCATTTCACAATATCTAGAGCCTGGCTTAGAGTTGGGTTATAAAAGAGAAAAAAGGAAGGCCATTCCTCATGAACTCCTGGCATACTTTATAGCAGCAGGAAAGTAGAGGAAAAACATGAAAAATTAGGGTAACAGACAAGTCATCCATTTTAATTTCTTTTTCAAAAAGCCTTTTGTGACTTGTTATGGGCCCTCGAGACAGGAAGGGGCGAGCAGGTTGACAGTGAGGACTCTGAGGTCTGACCCCCTCAGTTTTAGGGTCTTCCTCTGCTAAGTTCTGGCTATGTGACCTCAGGCAGGTTCTTAACAGCAGCTAATGTTTATTGATAGTGTCCTATGTTCCAGGAACTGTTTTAAGTGCTTTCTGAAAACTACTTAATTGAATCATCAAAACCACTAACAAGGTCAGTACTATTATTGACCCATTTTACATATGAGGAAATTGAGGCACAGAGCAATTAACTTGCCCAGGGTTATTAGCTAGCAGATAGCTGGGGTGATATTTGAACTCAGGGAGTTTGGCCCCAGAGCCTTGAACTCTCACACCAAATGTCTCTGAGCCTCAGTTGTGGCAGGATTATTGCCTATGAAGGAGTACCATGTTGCAATAAGAACGGTATAATTATTTTTGAGATAAAAGCACACATTAAAAAATGTGAAACCTCAAGAGTTCTCTATTTTTTTTTTTTAACTCAGAGAAAAAGCAAATCATTCAGTTCAGGCTCAAATCTCAACCGTAATTAAGAAGGCCATATTAGTTTTCTATTGCTGTAAAGTAAATTCCTACAAACTCAATGGCCTAAAATAATACAAACTTCTTACCTCATAGATTTAGTGGGTCAGGAGTTTGGGCACAGGTTAGCTGGGTCCTTTGCCCAGCTGAAATCAAGGTGTCGGCTGGGGTGGCGAGTTCATCTGAGGCTTGGGTTCCTTTTTCCCAGTCACTGGTTTTGCCGGCAGCATTCAGTTCCTTGTGGGTGTAGGACTGAGGCCCTCAGCTCAGTTCCCTGCCCTGTGGCTTTCTCCACAACATGGCGCTTGCTTCTTCAAAGCCAACAGGAGAAAATCTCTGCTGTTTCAAATCTCTCTTTTTCCTTTTCTGACTTATAGACCCTCTTTGAAAAGGCTCACTTGATTAGGTTGGACTTCCCTTTTGATGAACTGAAAACCAACCGATTAGAGACTTTAATTATATCCAAAAATTTTTTAACTTTGCCGCATAGTATAATGTAAGTCCAGGCCTAAGATCCCATCATTTTTGCAGATCCTGCCCACACTCAAAGGAAGAAGATTATACATTCAGGTTTATACCAGGGGCGTTTACACCAGGGTGCAGGGCTCTTGGGGGCCATTTTAGAATTGTGCCAACCACAAAAGTTTAGCGCCAAGGAACAACGATTGTGGGATCCAGATGAAAGGAAAGCTGTGGTCGCCATGATTCCTTAAGACAACTGCAAAATGCGTGAAGCATTAGAAAACTCCACGGCTTGGGGGCTGATCCTCTTTACTAGAGGCCTGGGCATTTGAAGTTTCTTGGCCTTTGTTGTCTCTTCAGAAAACTGGAACTGGATGGTGAGCCAGACTTTGGTCTCCAGCAGATCCATGGTAGCTCTGGCAGCAACCGCACGAGGGTGGGCTCCAGTGCCCCCCACCCCCCAGGCTCCACTGCTTGGCACCAAACCTGGGCAGGCTTTGAAGATGGCCATATACCCAGCTGTGGACACATGCGCTCTGGGATCTGGGCAGGGCCCTCTTCAGACACACGGAACTGTGGCTTTAAGGAAGTACAGTGGGAAATATGCACCCAGAGGGAAAGAGAAAGTAAGGCTGGAGATCACCACAGCAGGTGCAGCATCTTTTTAAAATCAAAGCTGCAGCAAGACGGTATTGGCAGATTATTTATATGTAAAGTTCACTTAAAGCAAGGCCTGGTCTCATGAGGTTGTTTGGTTCTTTGAGGTAGAAACCCAAAGAGGAAGCCCAGCAAAAAATTTCACACCTTGAGGATTCAGTGAGTGTATACTGACGCTAGCAAGGGCATAGGAGGAAACGAAAGTGGTGGAGAAGAGAGTTCTTTCAAGGTTTAAAAAATATTTGTATATATGACTTTCTTGTGGTATATCATATAATTTGTTTTTTTTCTGAAAATGTATGTTTGATGATAAACAGAATAAACTCCTAAATAGTCTCATTAGCATCCATCCATCCATCCATCCATCCACCCACCCATCCACCCATCCATCCATCCGCAACTCAGTCATTTATGATCTCCTTGGGGAATCCCATTGATTCTCTCAAGAACAAAAGAGTTGGAAGACATTATCTTGGTTTTTGAGCCATTTAAATTTAGTCCAAGTGCTGAGACTCTGTCAAAAGCCTTTAGAGAATTTGGAGTAAGGGAATGATTTTTTGTGGGCTATTTTTAGTCTAGGCGTCTTGGAGGAAGCAAATCTCCAGATGAAAAACCAATTAAAATCCAATCACCCAGTTGTTCAGTATCATAGATCAAGCTTCTAGATGAATTCACATGCTGTTATTGACCCAAGAATACAAGTCCTCCCCCCACCACTGTGGTAGTAAGCTGCTGGTCATTCTTTTCAGTGCACTTACATATCTTTCCTTCTCTAGCTTTTAGGGCAGACTTGCTTGTTTCTGCTGCTGCACTCCCAGAGTGGGCAGTGTGCTTATTTCCAAGACAGTACTGGGACATTGTAATGTAATTATATACTTATACGCGTGCCTCACCTCCACTGAGCTCTGAACCCCCACGGGCAGGCACTGCATCTTTCACATCTAATAATTCAGGCCCCTAGTACAGCAAATGGCCACAGAAGGAATTCAATACAGGTTTCTTAAATGTTGACTAAGTTCAGTGGAAGAAAAATTCGTCAATTGGTAAAAATCGATTGACCTGATTATTTTTTCCTTTCTTTTGGCTTAGATGTTAAGTCTATGTCCAAACAAGTACTTTTATTTCAGTTAAACAAGGTTTTATTCTACTTTTCCCTATTTTTATACCAAAGTATGTACAAATGGGCAGATTCATCTAGTAATGGGTCAAGTCAGACGATAGTCATTTCCTGACAGTCTGTCAAAACGATTTAAGGAAATTCTTATCCCCAATCTTCAGTCTGGCTTGCTGGTGATAAAGTGCTTGATGTGATCAGGCCAGCATTAAAGAGTAAATTGAAAATAGCCAGCCCCTCCTTTCCATAAGGTTATTTAAGCCTCCAACTTCATATGCAATATTAATGTGCTTATTTAAATATTAATAGGTCTGAAAGCCTGAAGTGATGTATGTGATCAATGCTTTATGGCATCTGAGTCATTCGGAGCTGGGGGTTGTGCCCACCTCCAGCTCCCACCCTTTATCACAGGCCTTGTGCTAGTTGCAGCACAGTGTGCCAGCTGCAGCCAAGCTCAGAGGCACTTCCTCAGGTGCAGCGCTGTCACCTTGGAGAGCTCCAAAGCTGCCTCTTCAGAGACAGCCACCTGTCAGGAACCCATCAAAAGAATAGACACACACAGGTCCTAATGGGAGAGCTTTTTTTTTCTTTTATAAGAACTTCTGTTGATGAAATTACATCCTTGGAGCATAAAAAATGATTCAAAGTTTGAACCGAACCAAAGAGCATAATTTGTCATCTTCTCCCATCTGGGAATTGAACTGCTTTTCCACCAACCTACGGGGCTGTAGACAATATTATAGAAAAGAAATAGTGCTTGGTTAGCTGCATGTGGATTATCTACAACGAGAATCATACTCTCTCCAGGCTTTCAGCCACGGGACTTCATTTAGGTTTTAGGGGACCTCCATTCCCTTCACTGCTGAAATGTACCATGGGGAATTGCGATGGAGTGAATTGTGGTCCCCACAAAATACACGATCAAGCCCTAGCCCCTGGTCCTGTGAATGTGAACTCATTTGTAAAAATAGGATCTTTCAAGATGTTATTAGCTAACAGGAGACCAAGCTGGATTAGGGTAGGCCCTAATCCAATATAACTGATATCCTTATAAGAAAAGGAACTTTGGACAGAGACTAAGAGAGAGAGGGAGAGATGGCCACATGGCAGAGGCAGAAATTGAGTTATGCAACCACAAGTCAAAGAACGTCATGGGTTGCCAGCCACCCACAGAGGCATGGGATGAATTCTCCCCTTTAAGAGGAAGCATGGCCCTGCTACCACCTTTCCAGCCCCTGGAAATGTGAGACAATACATTTCTGTTGTTAAAACCAGCTAGTCTATGGTACTTTGTTCCAGCAGCCCTGGCAACCTAAGATGGGACTGGAATGGTGGCATCTATCCATGGGGTGGATTGAGAGCTGGCAAGCTAGAGTTTCCAGGCATCGCTGATAGTGGGTCATCTTATGGTTTAGCCCTGGTTTCATCTGGTGTGGTATTGATGAGTTAATACTCAATATACTTTAACAAATATTTATTAAATGCCTGCTTAGAATGGTGCTAAGCATTAAGGGAGATGCAAAATACATACAATATGCACACTTTCCTATAAAGAGCTTATGAGCTAGTTGTGATGTAGTCAGATGTTATAGGTGAACATATTGTTGAATGAATGATTGAGTGATGGGCCAAAATGAATGACCAGGATCCTAGAATGTTTTCAAAGAAAAGCATATCATAAGGCCTATCCCTAAAAATTTTGATTCAGTAGGTCTGAGGTAGGGCCAGAAATCTGATTCTCTTTAGCCTGGGGTAGGCATCAAGTACTATGGGAGGGCTGAGGAAGAGGTCTAGAATGAGCAATGGTAAAAGCTGCTGCATGAAAATAGCAGAACATGCCAGCAGCATATAATAATAAGCATTTATATAGCTCTGGAGTCTGCAATTCAGCCAGGAATCAGGTGATCTAGGAAAGGCTCAGCTGAGTTGCTCTGCTGATCTTGGCTGGGCTTCCTTGCCTTTCTG
This sequence comes from Cabassous unicinctus, assembly GCA_029593785.1. Taxonomy (NCBI): domain Eukaryota; kingdom Metazoa; phylum Chordata; class Mammalia; order Cingulata; family Chlamyphoridae; genus Cabassous; species Cabassous unicinctus. Next base: position 14,993 of record JAQZBX010014581.1, read on the forward strand.
GGTCAGCTAGGATTTGGCTGATATTGGTGTAGCTCAGCCAGGCGGCTCTGTTTCTTACTGCGGTTCTGTAGGTTAGTGTGATTGGCTTACTGAAGGCTGTGGCAGCTGGGGAGTCTCTTCTACACATGCCTTTCGTTCTGCTTCTGGGACCATGGGCTAGCCTGGGCATGCTCTTCTAATGGTGAAGGCAGAGGCAGATGATGGCAAGCGGAACCACAATGTCTTTGAAGGCCTAGGCTTCCAATTGGCACACTGACACTTCTATATTACTCTGTTGCCCTAAACAAGTCCCAAGGCCAAACCCAGAGTCAAGGGGTGGGAAATATACTTCACCTCTTTAGAGGGAGGTACTGCAAAGCCACATGGCAAAAGCTGTTGATCTGGAGAAGGACATGGAGTTGGAGTCTCTGCAATCTTCCACATTTACTCAAGGAAGAATTTGTGGGAAAACTCAAGGAAGAGCATGTGAACCTGGGCAGATTCTCAGCAAGGGATTTCGTTGCTGCTCAGGGAGTGACCCACATTTCCAAGCTAAAAGATGTAGGTCTAGTCCAAGAAGCAGCCCCCTCTCCTGCCATCAGGGCAGAAGCCTTGTGCCACTCTGGGGCCACTTAAATGCCGGGAGATATAATTTCCCTGGGCCTGGAGAAAAACTCATTTGGAGAAGCCACTGCCTTGGGGACTGGCCTCTTTTATGAATACCCATAAACATCCTTTAGTTCAAAGATCTGGGACAGAGAAGATGGATGCAGATCAGAAATTCTGCTTTATCTGGAGCATCCTTCTTCATTACAGCTCTGCTCTTCTCTTTCCCTTTATCTCCTGTTTGCTTGTATGCTATTTTTCAAGGCCTTTGAGATTTATTTTGGTAGCCTTAGCTTTTTGGCCTGCACTTTTGGAGGCTCACAAGCTTACATTTAGCTTGGATGCTGTGCCTTTTTTTTTTTTTTTAACAAGTCAGTTTTATTGATACATATTAATAAGGCATACAATTAATCCAAAATGTACAATCAATGGTATTTGGTATAATCATGTAGTTGTGTATTCATTACTTCAATCATTATTCTTTTAAAAAGAAATAACATTGAATTCATTAGGGAGCGCACTGAGCAATTATACTGGCTTCTTGGGGATGCCCCCTGTTTCTTCTCCATCAGGACAACGTGGGATTGAGCAGAGCTGCAATCTCAACTCTTTTTTGAAGGAAATGAATGTTTATTGAGCATCTTATATGCCAGACCCTATAGACAAGTTATCTCCATGATACCTCATGACAAACCTGAGTGATAAGATGTTCATTTTACCCATTTCTCAGAGGAAGAAATTAAAGTTCAAAGAGGTATAACATGCTAGTCGAAGGCTGCACAGTTATGAGTTGAGTTAGGGAGCCAGGAGTCACACTCAGGTTTGACTCAGTTTCCACTATGGTCACTGTGAAAGGGCTGACTTAGTACTATTTCTGCGTGCCTGCTGATTTCCACCGTCAGCACCTGCCCTCTGCCCTCTGCCTTCTCTGACTGCTGGATCCTGGTCTGCTTGTATGTAAGACAGGCCAGAAAGCTGCAGAACTAACCCCTGCACCTCCACTCCTGGAAAACAGCCCTCAAGCTGTGCTAGGCAGGAGGTAGTGGACGCCTCTAAGGCAGGTTCCGTCTACACTGCTTTCCAGGGTTCCCTAGCAGCATGACGCCCCCGTTGCCCATGGTAGTAACTTGCTTAATAACAAACACTTTCTGCACTGTGTACCCTTCCTGGCAACCCTTCCCTTCTTTCCTGATGGTGCTTCCTGGGATCGCTTCCCAAATAAATTACTTGCCTTTGAATCCTTGTCTCAGGTTTGCTTCTGAGGAAGCCTAAACCCACAAGGAGGAGACTCTCCTTGGAATTTAGAGAACCACTAGCCATTTCGCCGGCATCGCAGCTTCAGCAGGGCAGGCTCTGGAGACACCCCAAACTCTGAGAGCTGCCACGTATGTCATGCTTCCCATGTCTTGAAGACACCTCCCTCTATTCTGCAGACCCAGCACAACCCCTTGGGCATGGGCTCGCACTTCACCTGCTGTGAACACAAGCCTGTGATGCCTGCCACACTAGGAGCCACCGAGTCAAGAGGAGGGCAGCCTTCGTCCTGCTGCCTCTCAGCTGCAAGGCAGTGTCACATGTCTTCCAGACCTGTAGTTCCTCTGGAGCCTAATATTATGTCTTAGTATTTCTCTTTTTCTAGGACTTGCATATAACAGGGCTCAAAAAACAGTTGTGTGTTGAAATAGAGCACCTACGCAGGCCGCTTCATGGAGAAGATGGGGGTGAAGGAGGCTCTGGTTTTAATATGGTCTAGAAGACTTCCTTGGCCATTACTTACATCGTGTTATAACTACTGGGATGGAAAAAAGGAGCATTTTAATTATTTGGAATAGCGAACATTTACCAGTGGAATTGGATCCGTCAGATTAAATTCAATCATAGGACAATAGAGTAATAATAAAAGTGGCTATTATTAGCCTTTGCTCCTAACACTCTACAGACGCAACGTAGGTTTGTTGAATTAAATTAACACGAACGACTTACATTTATATATCGATTTGCAGTTTTCAAACTATTTTAACTCTTGGTTAAAATAGAAAAGAACACTGGACTGCCAGAATACTCCCTCTTTTTTTAACACACATTGTAACCAAGCTTTGAAAATAGTTCCCCTTCAGAAAACATTTTGCCTAGTTTTATTATGAAGACATTTTTTTGTTGTATTCGTCTGAAATGGACGATTGACTTTTCAATTCTCACCGAAAATATTCGGTAACAAGCAGGCATTTTCGTGACATAGCACATTTCTGTTTATTTTAACCTTTAACGCATTTCCGAGTGCTCTCTGCAGCAGATGTTGCCAGTGCCCTGCCCATGCCCCTTGCCCCCAGCATCCCAGCATCCCAGCATGGCAGGTGCACTCCAGCTGCCAGTATCTGCATCTCCCAGGGTTTCCTCCCAGGCTGCGGGGAGCTGTCCTGTCCACTGTATATCAGGGAGTGTGACATGTTGAACTGTGTCCCTCAGAAAGACAGGCTGAAATCCTAACCCCCAGGACACCTCAGATTGGAAACTTATTTGGAAATAGGGTCACTGCAGGTCGAATTAGTTAAATGAAGATGAACAGAGCAGGTCCCTGATCCAATGTAACTGGCATCCTCATAAGAAGAGGAGAAAAGAGACACGTGGGAGAAGATCATGTGACGATGGAGGCAGAGACTGGAGCGCTGCATCCTCAAGCCAAGGAGTGCCAGGGATGGCCGGCCAACCTCCGGAAGCTGGGGGCAGGGAAGGATTGTCCCCTGCAGGTGCAGCAGGAGCACAGCTCTGCTGACGCCTTGGTTTTGGACTTCTAAACTCCAGAATGATGGGACAATACGTTTCTGTTGTTTTAAGCCACCCAGTTTGTGGCATTTGGTTGTGACAGCCCCAGGAAACTAGGGCAGGTTAGGAAGTGCTAGATGGTATCATCCCCTGGGACCAGCCTTCAGCTGCCAGGAGCGGATGTATCACATCTCGCATCCTTCTGCTCAGGTGGAAAAATGCTGATGCCCGTGTTCTACATCGTCTCCCACAGCTCCCCAGTGGGATCGCACTCCAGGTGCCCTCTGTGGGGACGTGCTTGATGACACTTCCTTCTTTGGCTGCCTCATTCCCAGCCTCCGACCTACCAGTGCTTCCTGGGAGTAACTTCCAGATGAACTGCTTGCACTGGAACCCTTGTCTCAGGGTCTCTTCTTGGGGAGCCCACACAAAGAATTCCCAGAAGGACATTTCATTAGGAGAGCACAGTGCTAGCTCAAGACATCTGTGCCATGAAGCCACTTAACCAGGTGTGAAGCTGCCTGCTAATCCTTTGCTCAAATAATTTTTAAGCCTATCACTGTCCATTGATTTCATTGCTCTCCTGGGCGGCTCTATGCACTTACAATCCTCATTCTGCTAATTATAGTGTAAAATTTTAATTAAAAATATAGAAGATAAATGCAGTTAGTAGCTTCGAAGTTGTCACTCTCTACACAGGGTGAGAGAGACATAGCGACTGGTAAAAACCATTTTTCTTTGTTTTTGCTGAGGAATGAAGAATGGAATTTGTATGTTTAGTTTTCTCACCTATACCAAAGATAAAGAAATTTTCACAGCCATATGTAGGTGTGTATGTAATTTCTTTTTAAGATCCAGGTTTGACAAATGTTGAAGATTCAGACCCTGCTCTGGATGGAAGTTATCAAGATGTGCGGTTTTGTATAGAAATCTCATTTTCTGTTCAATCTGTAGGTGTTACTAGTTTAAGTTTAGTGTAGACATTGTCATCTTGTCTATGACATCTTGCCAAATGCCTATGAACTCTCTTCTTGAACATTTTCAGATATGGAGAACTCATCACCTCCTGGGAGAGCTAATTCCATTTGTTTATTATCTTTAACCATTAGACAGTTCTTCCTTTATCTGCACTAAAATCTTTCTCTTGCTGGTGTCACCTGTTGGTGATAATTTTCTTGAGGGAAATCACTGAGCAAGTTGAAAGCCTAATCCCACATGGAGACTTTGAAATTTCTGAAAACGTTTCATGTCCCCCTTAAGGTTCTTTTTTTCCAGGATAAACTTCAAGTTCTTTCAGCTTTTCTTAGCAAGCTGTGGTTTGGAGTCTCTCTAACCATCCTGTCACTTTCTTCTCTGTCACTCCCTTTCTCAGAGTGAGATACCCATGGGAAACGACTTAATTCCCAGCAATTGCAGACTGACATGCTTAAATAAATGAGGGCATAGTCGCATGAGGTAGCACTTAAAATCATCTTCTGCAGAATATTTCATGATATAAGAAAATGTTCACAACATAATATCATGAGGAGGAGGCGGCTATTATATATGCAATAAGAGCTCAAGTTCGTTAAGAAGTGTACATGTGCATATAGAAATGAGAGTTCAAAAATATGTCAAAATATTAAGAATGGTGGTATCATGGCTGGCTAGGAATCTGTTTTATGCTTTTCAAATTTTCTAGAGAACATGTATTCATTTTTTTTCTTTTTTGAGATATTGGGACGGGGGATTGAACCCAGGCTCTCATGTGCAGGAGGCTGGCGCTCAACCACTGAGCCACATGGGTACCCTGTGTTGGCTCCCTTGTCTGTTTGCTTGCTCATTGTTTGCGCGTTGTCTTTAGGAGGCACCGGGAACTGAACTTGGAACCTCCCATGTGGGAAGTGGGTGCTCAAGTTCTTGAGCCAAATCTGCTCCCTCCATTTTTTAATTAGGACAAAAAATGTGTTTTTGAAGAGAAATAAGACAAAACGAACATGGCTTTCATAGAACCTGGAGTTCTCCAAATACTGCAGTTTGAGGTGGCCTGCATCTCTCAGTTTGGATATTTGGATACTGTACTTCTTTGGAGACTGCCCAATTTCAGATGAGGATTTTTGGCAGATGATTCACACCGTCAACCAATATTTTACCTGCAATCAATCGAGCCCCGGAGGAGTTCTTCCCACCTGAATTACTATTTCTTTTTAATCTGGTAACTGGGTGGTGCCCTGGAGGCTGGACTGAGCGTGCGAGAGGGGACCCTTGGCTGTCAGCTCTACAGTCCGGCGGGCAGCAGCAGCTTTGAAGTCTTCCAAGTGATGAGATGGAGCAAGCTGGTTTGCAGAAAGCAAGGGGACCCCACCTGGGGACTCTGCGAAGCACTGGGTCATGAAGGAGCCGCAGGAGGAGAACGCAAACAGCGTGCAGGGAGCAAGCTCCTGAGTCCCAACCTGCCACCCCTGCAAGCTATTAACTCTGCGTTACTTTGTAAGGAAGGGTCTCTCGGATATGAGAATCTTGGAGAAAACGTAACACAAGCATTTTTTAATATCCTCTTTGGAGAAATCTCCAGGGCTCTGCAGGCATTGGGGAGGCATTTCTACTAAGACTTGCACGGGCCGTCCCTGGCCAGCTCTGCGGGACTGGCTTTAAGGGTAAAGCAGTGCCCCCACGTGCATTTGCAGAGGCTGAAAGGGCAGCACACAGGAGGCAGCAGGGGTCTGTTCCCTTAGACGCCACCGACAGGACCGCTGCGGCTGAAGCTACAGCTCAGGCAATTTCGCACGGTCTCTACGAGCGTGCATTGTCGTCTCTAGGAGGACAGCTTTGGCTTAATTTCTGTCATTTCTCTCTGAGGGCATGTTGGCTTGACTGTGCCAATGATTCGTTTGACTTTTTATTCCAATTAAAAGCTGTGCCAGGCCCACTGTATCCTCTTCTAGATGTAGTAGATCCATGTGGTAAATAGAAACGCAGCGCCTCGCCGCTCTGTTTCCTGATGCCCACTATGCTGAACACCATGGGAAATCCTCAGCCTCTTTTTGCAACAGATGATCTGGAATGCTGACCCCAAAACACTTCTGCTTGTTAACCAGCCTTTCTCTTATTTAAACCCTCGTTTTCCTAAATATGTCTCTTAAGCTATGAAAAGAACGTTTTTTATACTTATATCTGGAGACTAGAAAAGTAAGAGTTCAGATAATTTTCAGTGACCACACTAGTGCTTGGATATTGCACTCCCCGTGGGTTGAAATCAAGCCAACTCTTATGTTAAAGGGTCCATCAGGAAAGCAGTGTGTGATTTGCTGGCCCAGGAATTAAGAGCATGTGGTTTTAGCCCAGCAGTGTCAACTGTTATTCTCTGTTAATATTTCTTGTTTGTCAGGGGGATACTAAATGCTGTAACTCCACGTTGTGGGGGAAAGTGGGTATGGCCTGGGCATAAGCCAAAAACAAAAGCAAAAACAAAAGAAACCTAATGGTTTTGGTTTTGCTTTTGCAAATGGTTGGATGAATGCAAAGAGCTGCACTTTTTGCCTTTTTGCTATCGGTTCTGCCTAGCAGGGATCCAAATGGCTCATTTCCACCCTTCAGTACAATATTGTCAGCTTGAGTGGATTTCAACCTTGCCAAGTCTCGCTCTTCTCTGTCCCTCCCTGTATCCATTTTCTTGGTTCTTTCAGACTTTGGATTTCCTTCTTTCCTTCTCGCAAAGCCATGCACCTTTGCTTGCTCCCAGCCCCATTCCTTATCCATTTGCCTTTGGCCTGAGCTGAGACTCCAACAAGATGGGCAGCTCTAGTGTGTGCATGTGGGCCTGTGTGTGTTCGTGTGCATGAGTGTATCTGAGTGAGTGCCTGTGTGTGCACATGTGCCTGCATGTGTGTGCATGCATGTGTGCATGTAAATGTGAGTATACATACACAAGCCTATCTGTGCACATACGTGCAATGTGTGCACATGCATGTGCATGCCCAACAGTGTGCCTGTGTGTGTGTACATGCATGCCTGAGTGCATGTGAGTGTGTATGCCTATGCATGTGAGTGTGAATGTGTGTGCATGTCCTTATGTGCTTGTGGTTGTGTGTCCATGCATGCATGAATGTACATGCCAGAGTGTGTGCCTGTGTTTGTGAGTGTGTGCATGCATATGTGTGTGGCTGTGAATGTGTGTGCATGTGCTTGTACGCATGTGTGCCCATGTGTGTTCGAATAACAAGGGGCACGTTTTTCAACACAGCTCAGCTCTTACTTACATAGTTCGAGGCCAGGTCCGGATGGAGGTAGTCAATCCCTGTGAAAAGACAAGGACAGCATAGGAACCAAAGGTTAATACCTGCCAACTGTGTCCAAACGAAAGCTGCTACAGAAAGCTCCCTTCTCACGAGGCTGGCCCTGGGCCCTGGTGAGTGGGATAAGTAAGCCTGGACTGCTGTGCAACGAGGCCCCCTCACCTGTCTCTATCACTGCGTCACGCCGGCTGCATGGCCGGGTGGAGACACAGTTGCCACCAGGGGTGCCAGAGTGGAGTGAAGCCAATTTGAGCTTGGGCCCCAAGGACAAAACTTTGGACATTCCCGTCAGCACTTCCGGGCTTAGTGACCCAGGGAAGGATGGCTTGTCAGAGCAATGATCTAAAAGAGATTTGCAGAAATCCTGACATTTCTAAAGCCTCGACTGGCATTTCTTCTGAAATGAAAGTGACCCTGGGGAGGCAAAGTGCTTATTATTTAACAGGGTACAGACAGCAATGGATTAAGAGAGCGCTCTCTGGCTTGGACATGATAAGAGGAGCATGGTCCGGGGAGAAAAGCCATTAGGCGAAGGGCGAGTGTTTCCAGCCAGCCGTTCCAGGTGGGGAGCCCGTGCTTCAGTCTTTTCAGAATGTGGCTTTCCAGAAAGCCTGAGGTCTCGAGTCGCTCAGCAGGGGCTTCCTATTGGACGTGGGTCTGTCTTGCTGCCCGGTCGTCATTCCAAGGGCAGAATTATGGTCTGTGAGTGCTGCTGAGTTCCCCTAGACACTTGGACCCCAGAGAGCCCTGGGGAACTTCATGGGCAAGTTGCAGAGCTCCCATCCAGGTCTGCAGAGCCTGGGCATCCGGCCCTCTTCTTAAAGACAGGCCAGGTACCTGCCACCACCTAGCATAATGCTTAAGAGCATAGGTTTCAGAATCAAAGACCTGCTGTCTGTGTGACTTTGGGCCAACTGCTTGGCTTCTCTGTGCTTGCTTCTGCCTGGAACAAGTAGTGTGAGAACTGGGCAAGGATTAGGGGTGTGTCATGCACTTAGTCCAACAGCTGTGCAGAGTGAGCATTTAATGACCGTATTGGGTTGATGCTATTTAAACCTTGAAGTATCATGAGCTCCCTCCACGATGGGCATCTTTACCAAATACATACTAGGACCAGGCCACAGTTATAGCATTGCCCTGCAGAAAAGAACTTGTATTTGGGGTATATAGTTCTAAAAAGAAACTTTCTTTTGTCCTTTCTCGTCATACAAGTAATTTCTGTATTGTTCCATTTCACTTCCGTTGCTTTGACATGTGAAGCAATGGTGGGCAACATGGCTTCTTTCACTTCCTTCCTCTCACCCACCAATCAAAACGCCCCCTCATCCCACTCCCCTCTCTGCGACTGGAGAAGGAAAGGGGTCAGAACTTTTAAAGACCAAGAGTTTCAAGGGTTGCCGATCCTTGTTTTGACCCTAATTCAGAGATGGTCAGTTTACGCTGTGGGGTGGAGTTGTGGGTGGAGTAGAGGCTTTGAGGCCAGCATATCCAGTATCCAGTTCCATTCCAGGCTCTGACATTGACATTGCAATATTTGTGTGACCTAGTTCAAGCAGCACAACCTCTCTGAGCCTCTGTGCCTTCGTTGAAATGGAGTTATTCCTCCCAAGTGACATGACCTCTCTGAACCTTGGTGCCTTCAACATTGAACTGAGGGTATTACTTATCTTGTAAAGCAATCTCAAGTATAGAGACAATTCATTGAAAGTGTTCAGAGTGTAGTAAACACTTGAGAAATTACATTTCTTATTGTCATCAGTGTCATCATCCACCAGATATCTAGAATAAGGTAGGATAATGCAGAAGAGCAGAAACATTTTTCAGAATCTACTCGGTTTTAGAATGTCATGTTGAAATTAAATTGTAAATATATGTTGAATTTGGTTAAATTTTGTGAGCTTGCTTTGGGCACAAAATGTTGTAACACATAGGCAAGTTAAAGAAAAAGAAGATGCACAGATTATGTCCTTTCAAAGCAGAGTCAATTTTTAAAAAATTATGTCTCCATGTTCTGATAGTATGTGTTGTTTAGGAGAAGAATTTTCTGAGAAATAGAAGTCTCTTAGCTGTGAGGGGAAACTATCAAACTGAGGAGATGCTGTGACACCCGAAGCAAATCAGAATGAAAAGAAGATAAAATTAGCCTAATTAAAAGAAAAGATCTCTAATTAGGTTAAGGGGGAGACTAAGTATTAAATGAGAAAAGACACAGACTTTGGTCAGAGAAAGAAAAGATTCTTGACAGAACTGTGAAGGGTGACAGCCAGGATTCAGAAAAAATAATGTTGAAAAGAATAATCTGGTTATTAAATAATATTTTAATGTTTGCCTATTTGAATGTCCTTTGAAATAGAATGTACTCAATGCTTCTTCTTAATCAGCTTATTTATCCTTCAATTCTTGCATTATTAATGTACTCATTCTTATTTTTCACACATTTATTTATTTTCAGGAATGAATGCCAGGAACAATGTAGGTCCTGGGAAAGCACAGACGATTTAAACACAGAACCTGAGCTATACAACTATCTGTGGCTCACAGTCCTCAGAGGGGACTGATTCATAACCAACCAATCACAAAGCAAGGTGGTATACATGATTGTTTATAGTTTTATTCATGAATCATTAGTATACTGCCATCAATTTGAATCTCTTCAGAAAATCTAATCCACAACAAGAATCCAAATTCCCAGGATACTGTGACAGTTCTAGGGACCTCATGGAATTAGCAAGGAGCTTCATGTCCATATTCTTGGAATGTTAATAGTTCAGCTGCGATGTGGCCCTGAGCCCAGCTTGTTCCACTGACCCAAGAGAGATCGCCCCTTGCACCGTCCACCACTGAATGATGTGTAGATGAGGAGAAAACCTCAAATGGACAGACTGTAGTTTTCAAAGATGGCCATGTGTATCTCCATCCCATATGGCCTTCTACAGTGTGACGGTGCCACGTCTCCCATTAGAGGTGGGCCTATTCCCTCCTGTTGCATCTGTGTGGGCTTGTGACTTCTTTAGCCAATAGAAGGCAGTGGGACGCCTTTGCTGGGCTATGGGTTGAATTGTGTCCCCCCAAAAGATCTGTGAAAGGCCTACTCCCCCGTACCTGTGAATGTGAACTTACTTGAACACAGGTCTTTGCAGAATCAGCCAAGGTAGGAGAAGGTCACACTGAATTAAAGTGGGCCCTCAGCCTAGGTGACGGGCATCCTTATGAGAAGAGGAACATGCACACGGAGACACAGACACGCAGGGGGGAAGGCCGTGTGATGATGGAGGCAGAGATTGGATTGATGCTGCTCCAGGCCAAGGAATGCCAAGGAATGCCAAGGAATGCTGGTAAGCCCCTGACTCTAGGAAGGGGCCTTTCCTAGAGCTATCAGAGGGAGCATGGCCCTGCTTGATGCCTCTGGAGTGTGTGAGAATAAACCTCTGTTCCTTTAAGCCACTTAGTTTGTGGAGATTTGTTAACAGCCATTCTAGAAAACTCATACACATGACTTCCAAACCCAACTAATACACATGACGTCCATGGCTGGGTCAGAAGAGGCCACACATCTTCTGCCTGGTTCTCTTCGGATGCTCACTCTGGAGGAAGCCGCTGCTTGTGAGAAGCCCACATGCAGGCATTCTATTCGACAGCCTCAGCAGCAGCCAGTGTCAGCTGCCGGCCATGTGCGTGAGCCAATATCTGACTGTAACGTCAAGACAGACCCCAAGGGAGAACTACCCAGCCAGGCTCCTCTGAATTCTTGTCCCACAAGATCATGAGCAAAATAAAGGAGATGCTTTAGCTGCTAAGAGGTGGGGTAATTTGTTACGTAGCAATAGTCATTGGACACACTCCCTGCTGGACCTTCTGAGGCCTGGAGGCACCTGGAAGCATGAGCTAAGAACAACGCCTTGCTCTTGTGCTTGGTGCAGAGCTGAGAGCTCTTGGAATAGTGTGACTGACTTGTGCCTAAGCTCAGACCTCTACTTCCATGGACGAGGTCCCTTTCACAAAGTCCCCCCAGGAAGGCAAACTGAAGGGGTGGGCTTCAGGCGCTGAGACGAAAGTTAGTACCAGTTCTGAGACTTTGGGTAGTTTTTTGGCACCTTAAATTTCATTCATCTTTAAAATGTGGCTAATAATAGTACTAACCATATAGAATAATTGTGACTGTATTTCCAGGATGCTGAGCAATGCTTAATACAGTGAACACGCAATAAATTTTAGTTGGTTTTATTGTTCCTTCATCTTGACGGTCTCTCTGATCCATCTCGTAGGCCTTAAGTTTTATTTCTGTTGGCTCCCTTCTCGGCCTTGACCCAGGCCTTCCCTGACCATCTTTGACATGCTCTGATGTCTGGCCTGCTGACTCTTGTTTATCCCTGGGTCTTGTTATAGTCTCATTGTATTTTCTATGTCAAGTTCCCAACACTAGTCAATTCCATTTCAATAGAAGGGATGAGTTTATCATCATTCAGTGGGGTCCTCGCTGGTCCCCTCATGCTCAGAATGTCAGAGTAGATCCTTAAGAAATACTTTCTGCCCCTTTGGTCCACAGCTTACCACGGAGGCACTCTCCCAGTGATGAGAAGGCAGCAGATATGTAAGCATCTCTCAAGAATCTGGACTTAACAGAGGGAAGACAGCCTAGTTTTGAGCTGGGCAATCAGAGAAGGGTAGAGAGTTATTGTTGGGGATGGAACCATGTCCCCCACCAGACATGTTCAAGTCCTAACCTCTGGTCCTGTAGGTGTGGACTCATTTGTACAAAGGACCTTCAAAGAGCCTATTTGGATGAGGCCAAATTGAATTGGGCGGGGGGGCTTTTTCTTACCTCAACATGGCTGAAGTCCTTATAAGCAGAGGAAAATGGGACACAATTAGGAGAAGCCAGAGAAAGAGCGAGATTGTGATGGAGGCGGAGATACATTTACAAGCCAAAGAACCCTAAGATTGCAGTAAGCTGGCACCAGGAAGCCACAGACTCCAGGAAAACACATGGCCTGTGGATGCCTTGATTTTGGGCTTTTAGCCTCCAAAGTAGTGAGACGCTAAATTCCTGTTGTTTAAGCCAGCCAGTGTGTGGCACCTGTCATAGTAGCCCTGGCAGTCTAAGACAGCTATTACAACCAGGCCATCCACAAAAGGGATCTTCCACACGCAGATAATTGAACATTTGCCATGAAGACTAAAATAGAGAAAGCCAATTTTCTAAAATATTGCAAACTTTTTGTCCTTAGGAATCAACGTCAGTGTCTGTGTCTGTCTTTAATCTTGTTCTGGAAAAATCTTGCTGAGAGAATATCTGGGAAAAAATATACTACCATTTAAGTGTGCATGCTATTAAGGGAAAATGCAGCCCTGATTTTTCCCCGACTCCAAATCACTGCTTTCCCATTTGTGGGTTTTGGGACAGAGATGTCCAATTTCATGGTAAGAGCCTGCTGAGTACCTGGTCTTGTCCTCATTGTATGGGAGGCCACTCTTATTCCAAATGTGCTCATTGTACTGTTCAACAGTGCTTTAAGGAATGGCTCTGTAGCCATTCTTTTCTTCATTTTTGGAGAGTCACACTGAATAAGCATGCACTGGATTAAAGATGGCCACAGATCCTTTGTCTCTATCCTCACCAGGAGGCACAGTCCATCTCCCCTCTTCTGGAATCTTGACTGTAACCTTGTAGCCATTTATCCAACAAAAGTGGTGGGAATGGTGCTTGCCCATTCCAGGGCCAGCCTCTAGGAGGCCTGGCAGATTCTGCTTCTTTCTTGGAATGCCTCTTCTTGGGAGCCCTGAGCCCTGAGCTTCCATGAGAGAGACCCCATGTGGAAGGACCATGTGGCTAGAAGAGGCCCTGGGACCACATGGAGAGGGAGGGAGGCCACGCCACGTCGGCTTCCCAGTCGAGCCTCCGGGTGACACCATCCGCAGCTGCTTTCTGACTCCATCCGCATGAGAGATCCCAAGTGAGACCAGCAGAACTGTCCAGCCAAGCCGGTCAACCCACAGAACTGTGAGAGATTCGTAACATGGTTATTGTTTTAACCCACTAAATTTTGGGGTGGTTTGTTCTGCCACAGTGGGTGACCCAAACAATGGGCAACTCAGGAGTTTGCATTGGGGGTCAGAGAACTCACTTTTATGGGACCCCAAAGGCTACCAATCAGCAGAAAAAATAACATCAAGAAAAAATTCTGCTGGGATTTTCTTAAGGGCTTAGCCTCTCAAGACCAGGGACTGTGGAATAGAGGCAGAAAGCATCTTCTCCTTTGCTGTATTCGAAAGGGATGATTTAAGAGTCAGTCAATGGGGTTACAGTTCAGGAATCCCGAACTAGGCATCTCCAGCGCTGCTGGAGGTTTGACAAGAGCCACGAGCATGTCTCTTGACATGTAGGGCTTCTTCTCTGATGCCCAATAGGTATACTGTTAGAAATGGTCCACACTGGAGATCCAGGCTTCCCCCAAACCTGGATCCATCTTTTTCCTGGGTGCGCTGGCCTCAACCACTATGGAAAGGTTTCCAAGCAAAGCATTAGGAAGGAAGAAAAATTGCCAAGCTCCTGACATCCGTGTACACACACTCCCGGGCAGACTCCCTTCTTTCCTTGCTAAAGTCTTCATCCATCAGAGAAAGCTTTTCCCTCCACTTGAAAAGGGCTCGCACATCAGAAAACACGGTGACTTTGTTTTTTTTTTGCTGTTATTTAATGAACTCCCACAAAGATAACGTGGCCTGCGGGCTGGAAGCACGTCGGCTCCCCTTGTTTTCCCCATCGATTTTGCTTCAAAGGCTTGCTTTAGAACATGGTGTTCTTTGAGGCTCTGCAGAAGGAAAAGGCTCCATTGTTTTATCTCTGTAGAGTCTTTACGCATAATTGGACCAACAATACAAAATGGAGCTCTGTCCCCGAGGACCCAGATGGCTGATGAAGGGCAGCTACACATCCTCAATGAAATGGTTATAGGGCAGCGATTCTTCCTACTCTTGGCAGAACCAAGGATATGCATTGTTGGAAAAAGGCCAATTCATCAAACCTATTGATTTTCATATTGCAAACTATAGAAAATAAAGCTCTGCTAACTCTTTGGCTGGTGGGCATACAGGAGATAATTACATATTATATGGGCCATGCATAATAAAATATGACCAAAGTCTACTTTACAAGAGTTCATCCTGAAAGGGGCAATAAACACAAATTTCCCCCAAGCCCCAATCCTGTTACTAAAAAACTGTTTCAAAGACCTGGAGCCACATGGTCGAATACAACTCTCTGCAATATTGGAAATATTCAATTTGGTAGTCACTAGCCATGTGTGGCTCTTGAGAAGTTGAAATGAAATTAGAGTGATTGTGGAACTAAATTTTTAAATTTCATTTCATTAATTAAAATTGAAATGGAAATAGTCACAGATGGCTAGTGGCAACTACACTGTGCAGTGCAGATCTGGAGAACTGGATGGTAAATGTGAACAAGTTTAGAAGACATTTTAAGACAAGGTGTAAATAGTGATGTAATAAGAAATTATGGTTGGGTGACAGGCAGCTTTCATTTGTTCATTTGTTTAGTTTATTTATCTATTAATTCAATAAATATTTATCAAGGGCATCATCATGTTGGAGGACCACAGAGCCATAGAGCAAGAGTAATCTGAGGATTTGGTCACAGAGAAGCCTGGTCATTTGACCAGCATCTGGCTATTCTGTTTCTCATTAGCATCACCAAACAATGGATTGCTCATATTCCAAAGGCATTCAAGGAGACACATTTGCTTCTGAATGATGTAAGAGCCTGGAAATACTCACCATCATCCATAATTCCAATGGTAACACCTTTCCCTGTGTATCCCAGCTCCCAGGCTTCTGCCACATTCAAATCAAGGCCAGGGGTGCCGTCCGCTTGCCCGGTATTGATCTGGGACAGAAATTCCAGAGCAGAGCATCTTATTAATTTAGTGTACTCAAGCACCCGTGTAAAATGTCAGCTTGATATGCACTGCAGCATGGTCTAGTTCAAAGGCCTCATCTTCCATGAAACAGTATTTTTGGGGCCCACCCCCACCTACCTCCTCCAGCTTTCTTCCTCCATTTATTGATATAAATAATAGATGTTTCCTGTTTTCTGTAAATATGCAAACACAGTTTCAAGCTCTCCCATCTTATAACTAGATAATGGTCTTTAAATGTCTCGTATACAAAAGTTTTAGAACTGTCATTGCAGGAGCCCGCTCCCTCCATTTAGAATTAAATGCTCACTCTCATAGCTTTTTGTTTATACCTCTCATTTTGAATTTAGTAGATATTGGATTATCCTGATTACGATATGATTACTTAAATATTTCTAAATAACAATATCCTTTGCAGGAGGGAACATGTGCTATTTGCCTTAGTAATTTCAGTATCACCCCACCAAGCCTTGCTCAAAAATATTTGTTGAAATGAACTAAAAAATAGCTGGCTCACTGTTACTACATGCTCTGATAAAAAAAAAATGAGCCCCTCTCTCTCCCCACAAGCCGTTTAAAACAAAGAATACATTCCCAACAAAAATGTTCACTATGCTTCTTTTTTTTTTTTTTTAGGAGGTACCAGGTATTGAACCCGAGACTTTGTACATGGGAGGCAGGCACTCAACCACTGAGCTACATCCGCTCTCCACTATACTTTTTTCATGCACCCTTGTCTTGTGTAGATTTTCTCAAAGATGAGTTGTAAAAAAATAGTGAAGTCAAAGTTTATACTGGCAACAGACCACACTGACCAGCTGGCTCTTTCGGTATTAGCCAAAACACTGTGTGAATTAATTAGTGCTATTTACAGAGATGACTGTTCTCCTTCCAAGCACATGCTAAGGATGCACCTCTCTAGCTCCTTTGAGGATAGAATGGTCATGTGACTGGTTTTGGCCAATGGAATGCAAGCTCGTGTGCCCTCTGGCAATCCAGGCAAGAGCTTTAAGGGTCGGGCTGCCATCTGCCCCCCTTGCTGAGGTGTCTGTCAAAGCAGGCGCTGGGAGGTAGCAGAGAAGGAGCCTCCATTGCTGGCCTGAGAGCCTGAGGAATTATGAAACGTTGGCTGTGCAGCATGAGTGAGAAACAGGCTTTGATTCTGTTAAGCCACTGAGATGTGGGGGTTGTTTGTCCCTGCAACAAACCTGGCCTATCCTGACTAACACACAGAGGCTCATTCAATTACCCAGACCTTTGGAATTTCAAGCCAGAAAACATAAGGCCTAGTCCAGTGGGCAACTGCGATGCATTCTTAAAGTATAGCAGTCCACAGCAGGGCTGCAATTTTGTTTTCTGTCTTGCTTATGATCTTTTAATCTTAAGCAGATAGGAAAAATCAGTCACCCCTTTCCCCCTCAATTTGCTCTGCAATTCAGGCTGACTTGGAGTCACCCAGCCCCTTTTTAGCATAACCTAACCAAGTCAAATGGATCAGAAAGGATTGCTGGCGAGCCAGAAAATGGCTATGTCACCAGTCAGATGGGGTTGCAGTGCCTTGAATACTACATCAGTTAAGCCCCGTGGAATTGGTTTCCTGGCATTATTTTAGGAAGCACTAATAGATGCTATTTTTGCTGCTGTAGTCTCCAAGCTCTCTTGCTTGTTCCTTTGTAAAGTCACCTGGTTCTTTCTCTTATGCCTGTGATTTCATCATGTCTTTCCTTTACTATGCTGGGTGAGACCCCTGGATGACTCCTTCCAGGCCCTGACGCTGATTTTCACATGCATTTGTGAGTCTTTACTCACACACTGATGCCCTTTTTGCAGAATACTAGGGAAATCTGATCTGCTGACCCTAGAAGATCATGGCTTGTTAGCAGTTCCCAAAGAAAGCAGATTAGACAGCGCTATGCATGGGTGATTGCAGAAAATCAATACAGGTAGGAGGGAACAGAGATGTTTGTAGATTTTGTTCCTGGTTAATATTCCACAGCATAATGAGGAAATAGAAGCATGCCTTGAATCCAAAGTTTCAAGATGAGAAATGTTAGAAATAACACAGAGACTCTTACCAGATACCACTGCTTTGTAAAAAGAGGGTCATTCATGTTGATGTCGATCTCATTGATATCTCTATACCCTCGCTTTTTTCGGTCAAATCCTTCCTGTTGCAAGGCCATCTTTACCTGGAATGACAATATCAGTATGTTAACTAGCAGTCTGACCACCCCTCTTCTGGAATTCATATCCAATAATTCAAATCTATTTGTATATAACGTGGCTTTTTCCCTCCACCAGAAGCCAAGCTCATCTCATGCATGCTTTCTCTCTTTTTTTTTATTTTTTATTTTATTTTATTTTATTTTTTTTTGCATGCTCTCTCTTTATGATCACTTTCCAAGAGCATTTCGTGGCACTTGTGCTGCCCTTGATGATGGCCACAGCAAGTTTCACTAAAGTAAGAATTAGGTGGAGGAAAGTATTCTCAAGGAAGATAATGCGGTAGGGGTTGCTAAGTGAAATGAAACCAAATGAAGGGGCACTTTTAGGAAGGAAAGGTGGTTGTTGGTGGATCCAGGGAGGGAGGGAGTGAAAACAGCATAGATCATTTTCCTGGAGGGCTTCCCAGCCTTTACATTTGTTGACAGTCCTGCACTATCACATTTGAGTATCGGCCAAAAAAAAAAACCTTCCTGGAGAGCCAGGAAGTTCTGTAGCAAAGCTCTAGAATGTAAGTGAGGCGCTTTGAAGAGAAATTGATGGATGGTGTTTTTCTTTGCAAAGTCCTAACAATTTCTTTTTGGACAGTCAGAGAGAACCCCAAAATCTTGGGTGGAAATGAATCTTGTAAACTGCATTAGTTTGAGGAGGCTCCTGGCAACAATTATTAGGTTTTGTGTCAATCAGTAAACTTTCTTTCATGCAGGGCGATAACTAATTTACCATCCCATGGGAATGACCGGTCCCTGAATACCGGTAAACTCAAGTACTATGCAAGGGTACAAAAGGGTGTATGATGGATGGTTGTTATTAGTATTTTTAAAGTTTTGCTGCCCAACGTTCACGTCTCCTTTCCCCAGATCTCTCAGTGCATTTGGGAGGATTATCTCTGGATCACTGGGTTCTGTGTTGGTGGGAGTGGAATTTTGGACACCTGCCTGCTATAAAGAAACTGGAGACTCCTTCTTCTTGGTGCAGCCAGAGGGCATCTCAATGGGTAGCTATCTCCCAGGATTCTGAATCCTGGGAAAGTGCTGCAGGGTGGAAGGAACGCTTGGAGGCTCTTTATCACAGAGGTTCACTCACCAGACTCTCCCTGTAAGAGAACCTTGCTATAGTTCCAGCTACCTAGCCTTGGAGCCCTTTTCCAATAAATTATTTTTATTGGGAATTGTCTTTTAAATAGTCTTTCCCCCAAAATTAATTTCTGTTACTTGCAGTGAAGAACTGTAATTGATATGGGATGTGAGTAGGACAAGAACGACAGCCGGAAGGAACAGATGAAGAGGCACGGCCCCCAACCCCTTGCTTCCCTGGTGCTCTGGCAGGAGGAGGAATGCTGGTGGACAGCAGTTTCTCACCTCTTTACTCTACACAGCAACACGAGAAGGTATGGGACTCATCTGCCAGAAAAATTCTGGCTCGACTAGAAGTGTTAAGTGTGGTTTTTGCTTTGTGAGTTCTTTGCAAGTATTCCATCAAGGAATATTCACTGTCGCACACATTTTTAAAACAAAATTACGTCCAAAGAAATGGCAAAATAATAGAAAAAAAATGGGATAAGATGGGTATTCATCCCAGCATTTTTATAACGGCAAAAATCTAGACACAATTAATATTCACCAAATGAGGATAAATTATGATTTACATATGTTTATACATATGTTATTTATTTTTAAAAGGTGTATAAATATTATATATACGTACTATATATAGTCATTCATCAACACGAATAATTGCTTTGAGATAACACCTTTACTTTTGCTAGGGTCTTCCATAAGAAAGAGCCACTTCCATGTGGATGTTTGAAAACTCCCATCTATTGATTGTTTCCTGGCAGCATAGGAATGAAAGAAGCTCACATCAGATTTCATCTTTTTAAATAACAGTGCAGGAATGGCTATTGCAATATCACTCCAAACTCAATTAGACCAAGTGCACTCTAATGAAAATGGTTGCTTGAATTCATTCCGTAAAATTAATTTTAATTCCATAAATTCAGTTTTAATGGAAACCAGCGATGCTTTAGAACACAGCACTCACTGGACACCACTACTCCCATGCAATGTAGGAATGTAAAAACACAACAGGTTTGTGCAATTTTGTCATCTAGTGTTAGGGAGCCTAAGACTGGAGGAGGCTGAGTCTATTAGTTTTAACTTCCTCTCCTCAATGAAGATCATGGTCATGTTTCCAAGAGAGCTGAACACTTTTAAAATGTAGTTTTTCACAATGATACTATGCAACCCCATCAACTGTTGTTGTTTTTCTAGGTTCTCATCCGATCCTAATTTATATTCATATATACTTTTTACATAATAGTTTTATACTACAGGTAAAATTGTATAATCTTTCTGCACTAAGCATCTTACCATAAGAATTTTAATATGTGGCCCAGAGCTGTCATATTTTAATTTTAATGGCTACTTAAATACTCCATAGAGTCATGTACCATAATTTACCCAACTATTTCCCTCTTATTGGTCATTTGGATTGTTTTCTATTATAAGTTAAATTGCTGTGACCACAGAGATGAAGTAATAAGCTATTTTTAAAGACCTCCAGGGAAGATCTCAGTATTACAATTCTGTGCCATAAAGCCCTTACTGTCAGAGAAGTATTTCCTAGTGTCTAAACTATATTCCTCACATTGTAATGAAAAGGTTACTGATTTTCATTCTCTCTGCCGCCTTCTCTGAATTTTATCCCTTTCACCCCAATATCTTTGATCACCAATTAGATGTGGCACCAATGACATTCGTACAACTTAATCATAGCTTCTTCCCCATCTCAAAAAATAATGTACAGTTGCTTCAGTATTTCTATTTAAAATGCTTCCCAAAATTGGTCCATTGACCTAAACACTTATTCAAAGAAAAAATATAAGAAAGCAGGAGTGTTTGTTACTGTTATTTTATTAAAATAATACAATTCTGGTTCAACTTTTAAACTTTCATTTGGTATAATGTGTCCAAATTTCCTCTGAACAACTCCACCAGTCCCTTCCGAACTCTCTCCTCAATTAAGAATTTCTGTCAACAAATGTTTTTTGTGCATCTACACTGTGCCAGTTACTGAGTGTGGGCAGATGAAGCAGACAATACCCCTGCACATTTGCATATCACTTCACAGTTAGCAAGGTGCATTCACTCCATTTAATCCTCTCAACAAAACTGTGGAGCAGGTATTGACAAAGTTGAGGAATTACCACCCAGAAGCCATTGTCCAACATTTGAAAATATGGTGAAGTTACCCAGGTTGACCTAACCAGCCCGGCCCCTGAAATCTGTTAGAAGTCCAATTTTAAGGGAAACGGGGGCAGGAAGAGCAAGATGAGCTTTCAAAAGCCTATTTAGGAAGCGGATGTGGCTCAAGTGATTGGGCTTCCACCTACCACATGGGAGGTCCCGGGTTCAGTTCCCGGTGCCTCCTGGAGAAGGCGAGCTGGCGCAATGGGCACGCGTGGTGAGCTGATGCAACAAGAGGATACAACAAAAGAGACACAAAAAGGAAAGACAATGAGAGACACAACAAACCAGGAAGCTGAGGTGGCTCAAGTGACTGAGTGCCTCTCTTCCACATGGGAGGTCCCAGATTCGATTTCCGGCACCTCCTAAAGAGAAGACGAGCAGACACAGAGAGCTCACAGCTAATGGACACAGAGAGCAGACAGTGACCTCAAACAATGGGGATGGGGTGAATAAATAAAAAAATAAAAACATAACAAAACTAAAAACAAACAAAAAGGCTATTTAGTCTATAGAGCTGTTATAGCACAGTTTGGGGTTTCCTGCCTTGCAAGTAGAATGTCCCTCGTTCAAGTCCCAGTACCTCCTAAGAGAAGGGATCCAGGGAGAGATAAGGCACACAGCTAGCACCCTATGATAGGAAACTTATAGACTGAGTTTCTGTTGTTTTGTTTTATGGTTTTTTGGATCTTTTTTTTTCTTTTTCCTTTACTTTATTAACTAAAACTGAATGTAAAACCCGCAGAGGCAGGATGCAGGGTGATTAATTGATGAGCACCAGCAGCCTGAGAAGGTCACCAGGGGCCTAAGAGGGAAGTCTGTTTTTCCTGGGTTGTTTCTTTGTTGCTGTTTTGTTTCTTGTTTGTTCTTTTCCCTTCCTTTGCTTCTTTTTTTTCCTTTTACTTATTCAACCTACATTATTTCTCTTCTTTCCTTCATTTTTCTATCTTCTGACTTTTGTTGCTTTTCTTTCGTTCCACCACTTCTTGTTTGGTCTTCATTTTTTTCCTTTTTTTTTCCCTCTCTCCTTTTTTTTTTCTTTCCTTCTTTTCTCTTTTCATCTATATGGCCTTTTAATTCATTATATATTTTTTTCTCTCTATTTGGTTTCTTGTTTTATTTTCTTCTATTCCACCTCTTCTTATTCTTATTCCTTTGCATTTTTTATGATTTTTTACTCGTATTACTTGGTTTCCTAGCTCTTGTACAATTCCTCTTCTACCTTTTTTGTATTATTATTACTAATATTCTTTTTCTCTTCTTATCTCTTTCCTTTTCTCTGGTCCTAATATTTTTTTTTTTCAAGGAAACACAGATAACTGCAAGGCTATAGAATAAGAGAAACCAAGTATCAAAAAGTAATCTTGCCACACATACACACACACACACACACATACAACAAAATAAAACCCTAGAGTAGAAAGAGAAGCTAACCAACCAAATAAGTCCATCAAAATAAACAGATGCCTAGACACCAACAAAAAATTACAAGCCATACTAAGAAACAGGAAGACATGGCCCAGTCAAATAAAGAAACTAAAAAACAGGAGGAGATGCAGAATGTGGAACAGCTAATCAAAGATATCCAAACAAATAGCATAAATCAACTTAATGAAGTGAAGGAAGAGATAATGGATATTAAGAAGACACTGGGAGAACATACTGAAGAATTTGTAAACATACATAAAAAGATAACGCACTTGATGGTGATGAATGGCACAATGCAAGAAATCAAAAATACACTGGAAGCACATAACAGCAGATTTGAACAGGCAGAGGAAAGAATCAGTGATGTTGAAGACAGTACATCTGAAATCAGACAGATAATAGAACAGATAGATAAAAAGATAAAAAAAAATTAGCAGGGACTTAGGGATTTGAATGACAACATGAAATGCACAAACATATGCATTATAGGCATCCCAGAGGGAGAAGAGAAGGGAAAGGAGGCAGAAAGAGTGTTAGAGGAAATAATGGCTGAAAATTTCCCAACGCTTTTGAAGGACGTGGATGTACATGTCCAGGAAGCAGAGCGCATCCCAAATGGTATAGATCCTAACAGGCCTACCCCAAGACATATACTTATCAAATTGTCTAATGCTCAAGACAAAGATTGTCTAATGCCTCAAGACAAAGATAGAATACTGAAAGCAGCAAGAGAAAAGAGATCCATCACATACAAGGGAAACTCAATAAGATCTAGTGCTGATTTCTCATCTGAAACCATGGAGGCAAGAAGAACTATGGAGGCAAGAACTATGACATAGTTAAGGTGCTAAAAGAAAAAACTGTCAGCAAAGAATTCTGTATCCGTAAAAGCTGGCATTCAAAAATGAGGGAGAGTTCAAAATATTCACAGATAAACAGAAATTAAGAGAGTCTGTCAATAAGAAACCTGCCCTTCAAGAAATACTGAAGGGAGATCTGCAGGTTGAAAGGAGAAAACA
>JAQZBX010014582.1:0-17854 GCA_029593785.1 Cabassous unicinctus
CCTCACCATTCCCCTTGAAAAATAATACGTGGTTATTGGTATAGAAAGATCTGAGCCTGAAACTACTAAATATCTTATAGAACACAGGCTTTATGTACCTGGGTTGGGAGGTGTGTTAACATGTTGGTAAAATCCAAATAGGTATAATTTTGTTTTAATCATATTTTAGAAACCTTTCATTGTCTGATACTAAATTTTATATACAAAAGAGAATAGGTGGCAGTGGGTTTAGTTTCACCATAGTGTTTACCCCAGGACAGCAAATAAATTAGGTCACTTAAAATTGTGACAATGAGCACTCTCAGTCTGCAAACTTTTTAACAGTGCTTCCAGGCTACCAAATTAAAACCTGAATAAACCTGACTCCTCCAATGTTCAACAAAGCCACAGGTATCCATAGATACAGGAATAAATAGAGCAATGCATTTTAAAATTTGGGTGGCTTTTTGCTCACAACTTTTGAGTCATAATACTTTTTTTATTCCAGTTCAGTAGATAGTTAAAGGTTGTCGTAAGCAATGTATAGTGAGTAGTAAGCTGACATTTAGTACACAGCTTCCTTTCGAGATGCTACCTATGCTATCACTAACATTTACTGCAGACCACCTTCAGTTTCCACAGCTTCAAATTGGGAGGCACTGTGATTTGTTACCTCATTAATATGCAGTAAGAAATAATATCATGTTGTACATAAATCCTTGAGAGATTTTTACAAAGCATATTTAAAAATAACAACTACTAGACGCTCCTATTATACACAAAATAAATGAGCCAAAACTTAACAGCAAGCATTATGGGTTTTGTTTTTTTTTTCATAAAGGACTGTATGCATATTAAAAAAATCATCCAAAGTTCCCACGGAAAACCTATAGAAAGAACTTCCTATATCACGGAACTAATGGAAATAAACTCAAGAAAATTATACACAAAATTTCCTACATTATTCTTTGAAATTTTCACAAGCATTCCAAAATTTATTCACAGTGCCAGATGGTGTTACCACAATCCACAGTTTCTTTGTATACAGTAGCATCCGGTTTGGCAACATGCCCAACAAATGTTTAATAAATGCATTTTGATATTTATTTATTAAAAAAAAACAGAAACAAAAGGATAAAAATGTGCCTACAAAATGCAAATCTCTTGTTTTCTTTTGCAAACCTCTAGGATTTTTACATTCCTTTTTCAATAAAGTAAGGCTACTAGAAAGGGCTCTAGGATAGGCTTCCAAAGAATTACAGTGGTAGTACAGTACAATCTAATATGTCCCTGCAGTTTTGCTCCTTATACTGTAGGCTACAGAATCATGAATAAGCATGGAGAATGTAGCTCATGCTATTATACCACAAGAGGCTAAGAGTAACCTTAAGGATGGTAGAAAGTCCCATCTATAAAAAGCCACCAGAGGGTCACTATATTCTCAAATAACAATTTTCTTATATTATACAATTACATAATACTATAGAATACTATTCAGTTACATGATGTGTTAGTTACAAAATATAAACAACACATTGTTTTCTTGAGTTTGGCCCACAAAAAAATTAATCTCAAAAGAGTATAAATATGGAAAATCAGTATTATTTCCTATTTAGCTGCTGTTAATAATAATAAAACCTTCCCTTTGTACATTAATCCACAAGGAACAATTTAAGAACAAGTTTATATATTATGTTGACTATTTCTATACCACTGTGGCTCAATTTCTTAATTGTCTGCGGACTTTCAAACTTTTTCTATAACATATATATTACCTACCTAAAATATTTCCAAGAATATTTCACAGTTTTTCTTTTAAGTGCAGTAGGTCAGTATGACCTGAATTATTCAGGTCTGTGACTGAAGCCCAGGACCATCTATTAATATCAATGTAAACAGCTCAAGGAGCCTTGAAGGGCATGCCACTTTGTCCTATATCAGTGTTTCTAACTCATCCTCAAAAGTACAGTATTTACTGAATTGTTACAGTGTATTGGCCAAGGTACAGAGTGTTGAGATATACAGATCTACGGTGGACTTGGTTGAGTCCTGAATTGAGCTTGTCCCATTAATAATTATTGTAAAACGAGGCAAAATGCTACCAGATTACTCGCTGCTTAAAAAAAAAAAAAGGCACACTTCTAGAGCATTTATTAAAAGTTACCTAGCGTAAGACTAGATTGGATAGCTTAAGGTAGGAAAGTTGGATTCAGAAAACAAGTTTTTATATTTGCAGTCAGGAAAATTTTATATCAAATGTTTTTTCAACCTGTCAAAGTAAAGCAATGACATGAGATAATGATAACTGGGATGTTAGGACTACCCGTTTCACAGTGTGATTGTAAGGATAAATGACATGGTTGGTATATGTGGAAAGAGTGTACACATTACACAAATCTTATTAACATTACTCACAGGATTTTAAGCTCCTGAGGCCAGGAATCATACTTTTTTCATTTTTATAACTCATACCATACTGATCACAACTGTAGGTCTTACTTGATAAAAGTCTTCTTGTATTTTAAGATGTGATATAAAAAACCAGAGTGCTTCCCTCTTCTTTTCCGTTTGCTCTCTGGCATAAAAAACCAATTTGTGAGATATTTCTTTTTTTAACTGGCGTTTCTCAAGCTGCATTTTATATTTGGATTTTTCTTAAGCCTTCTCTAAGTCCACAGACCTCATACTCAAACACACCAGGACTTAAACATCCTGAGAAGTAAGCAGGAAAAGTAAAATAGGTGGAAGTCTATACTAGAGGAAAACTGAGAATTTTTTTTTTTTTATGTTACAAAATTCATGATTGTGATAGATGCTCAATTTATCAAGAATTATTTATGGTCAGCTGGCTATGTGCCCATGGCTTTGCTATATAGGATTTCTAGGTTCTATATGAGAAGTATCCTCAAGGATTTTACAGTATAATTGTGGAGTTAAGACTTTACATTAGAAACAGTTCATGTATAGTGTGATTCCAAAAGAACGGAGTATCTTTAGAAATGCATTAATCAGTAACTAGGGTTTATGGGAACATATAGGCAAGAAAAATTTGCAAAGCAGGGGTCTGCATATTTTTTCTGTAAAGGGCCATATAGTAAATATTTTAGGTTTTGTGGGCCAGAAGCTCTTGTTGCAACTATTCAACTTTGCCTTTGTAAGCCATAGACAATTTGTAAACGAATGCGTGTGACTGTGTTCCAATAATTCTTTATTTACAAAAACAGGTAGCAAGTGCAATTTGGAGCATGGGTGGTAATTTGACATCCCTTGTTATAAGGGAATTCTCCCAGCTTTTTTCAATGTTCAATATGCACCCTTTGTGTCACAGCATATGATCTTTGACAACCAAAACGGCAGCCACGATGATTCCTTTGTTTCCTCAAGGCTGGGAAGTAAGGTGCAGTACAAATGCAAGGTTCTATAGGTATCATTTCTGGAAGAGGTTGCAAATTGAGATATCTGGCGGTTTGGGAGGTCAATGCTCAATTCTTTTTGAATCACCATGTATAATAAGAGCCAGTAATTAATTAAATATGGAATGGACTAGGTGTGTTACAAAGGAGTTCCAAATCTATGTGTAACTTGACCCTCACACGTGGAGCAGAGCCATTTATTTAGTTTTTTTTTTTGGATAGCTCTGATTTCTTCAGATTTTTAAAGCCAGACAGGGCAGGACCAGAGCCCGACAGAAGGTGAGTAGGTGTGCAGCGAGTGTTGTATGAGAGAGACACACACACATACACACACACACGTGTACATACACATGTATATGGAGAGGGGGTGATAGAGAGGAGGATTTTGGAGGAAGGAAGAGAAAACTACATGTTTTATGTTAGAGACCATTCCAATTTTCTCTCTTAATTTAATGGGATTTGAAACAACTGATTGGTGCCCAGTAGTACTTAATCTGAAGTCGTTCACTGTTTGCCAGTGTTTTAACACACCGCATAGTAATGTAATGATACCCTCATAGGTTTAATGCCAGGCTGAGTTCATTTCTATTCTTACCTCCCTAGAACCTATGTATTTTGACTGGTCAGTTCATGCAACACTGCCTGGCCAACACTTAATATAGTTGTTTTTTTGTTTTTTTTTACCTGAATATGATAGCAGCTTTACTCATAATAGACAACCACTGGTAACACCCATATGCTCAACAGGTGAATGGTAAACACATTGTTAATATGGTTTTAGGGAAAGGTTGAAACAGCATCACACAGGTGCTCTACCTCACTCTTTGTTAAGTTGCAACACCTACTCTCCAGTTCCCTGGACTCACCCAGGACAACTAACAAGGAGGTGAGGACTGACAACCACCATACCGAGGACATGAGAGAGCCTACAACTGCAAGCAAGAGAGTCCCATCCATCCGCTGTATGGGATCGAAGCCTCCTCTCAATTAGAGGTGGAGTGGACATCACCATCCCAGAATCCTCAGGATTGGGGAATGAACTATGGACTAGAGTGGACTTACTGTTATTCTACTATAGACATATTGTGATTCTAGCATTGGAAGAAATTACAACATTGATGTGGAGAGAGTGACTACTGGAGGCTCTGGGGGCAGGGAGAGGGGAAAAACAGTTGTAATACGGGGGCTTTTTTGGGACTTGGGAATCGTCCCGAATGACATTGCAACAACAGATATAGGCCAATTTATATCGTCACATAACATGGAACTGTGTGGGAGAGCGTGTAGACTACAATGAACTATGGTCCATGGGAACTATGGTCCATGCTGAGTGGCAAAGCCCCAGGATGTGTTTGTCAATTGCAATGAATGTGCCACACTAATGAAGGATGTTTATGTGGGAGGGTGTGGGAGGTGTGGGGAGTGGGGCATATGGGAATTCCTATATTTTTTGTGTAACATTTATGTAATCTCTCTTTTAAAAAATAAAAAAAATAATTTAAAAAAAGGAAACATCTAACAGTCATATTACATATTTCTTTATTCAGTGAGGATGTAATAAAATTTGACTCTGGATAGTCTGTTAGCATTTCCATAAAATACAACAGGCACCATTAATTTTAAAGGTTGTTGAATCCAGAATCTTATTAGGTGTCTTAGTAAATTATCAGCTGAAACATTTTTAATTCGCTATCACAATTAAGTTAAAAAATGCTTTCTAGCAAGTTCCTATGCATTTCTTTAATTTACAAAAAAATGCTAAGTCCTGGTAATCAACCTGTTTTAGATGAATCATTTAAGTATGTAATAAATCAGATAAATAAGTGTTGATTATGAATTATAAGCAAGGCATTTGTTAGACCTGGTGCTACATGATGAAGATGAAACTATCCTTGCCCGAGCCGAGTCAAGGGTCAAATAAAGACAAACAAGAAGGGCTGTCCAAGGGAGTAGGTTAGGAACTGTGCAAGGAGCACTCGATTTAGCAGAAGAGAGATTTGTACTCAAGTAATATTACTACAAGACAATATAAGATACATGGCCCCTAAGAGCTAATGAGTACTGTCAGAATTTACAGGGGAGGAAGCTCTTTTACATGACAGAGGGATGTGATCAAGGAAAGCTTCAAGTAAAAGATGACCCTGAATCTTGTGTGAAGGGTAAAATTTAGAAAAATGAAGACTGAGGTGGGGCTCAGAGAGAGGCGAAGGCATAGAACAACAGAATGAGTTAATGTGCAGATGTTGTCAAGTGTAATTCACGTCACGGGTAGGATATGCAATTCTGTTTTGGCCAGACTGCTTGAACGAAGAAATAATATAGTATAAAAAAGTGAGAGAGAAGGCTGAACAGGTATATCTGTGCCATACTCAGGAGGGCATTGAAGGCTAAGCTGAACCCATACTGGTATTTCTAAAGTTTCTGCCAATAATTATAGTTCATTGTGATATTTTAATGCCAGTAAAAAAAACTGTACCTAAAGATATTGTGCAACCCCAGTTCACCATCCAGCCCCCTAAACTACTCTCCCACATGCTTCTCCCCAATATAATTCAATATGTAGAACACACCTACATATACCATAATTTTCTAGAATCCAGCAAAGTAGATATTCAGACTTGAACTTTTAAATTTTGAGTCTTCCTTTCTCTTGTTCCTGACATCTAGTAGACACTGTTGGAAAACATTCATAGTTGCCACACGCAGATTAGCATTGCTACCTGGCAGTCAACATTTCAAATTGTAATATATGAAAATGTATTCTTGTCTCATTTCTTAAACGGTGTTATTTCAATGGTCACTGGTAGTCTTGCCACAACATGATATCATTGACTCTTCTAATAACTAAACAGAAAGATGTTTAACCAATTTAAAAATTAAAGTGTGGGATCACAACTCTTTATTTAAGTAACTAAAGGTTTTAATCAGTGAGCTGGGTTTAGATGCAGGATTGTTAGAATTGGAAGAGGCCTAGTCTGTACCATCTTATTTTACGGTGGAACAAGAAGAGGCCCAGAAAGGGGAAGTGACTTGCCTTAGATCAGGGCTTCTTAACAAGGCGTTCATGAGCGTGAATTAAAATTCAAAAAAACATTATTCTTGTGGGAACGTGTTGGTGCAGGTGTGATATATTTATTAAGTAATACACAGTCTGGTGTGGACTTAGTAAAGGGTCTGTGGTTTTCACCTGACTGGCAAAGGGGTCTGTGGGACAGAAAAGGTTAAGAACCCCTGTCTTAGGGGAACAGTTAAGTTTTTCTACAGCCAGGATTAGAATACAAATCTCCCGGATCCTAGGGTTTTTCTCAATTCAAAACAATTATATCTTACCAAATCTCATTACTTTCAAATTAATCTAAAAAGAGACTGTTCAGTAACTTCTCTGGGCATCACTATACAGTACTATACAGTAGAAACCCCCAGTAGGGTTTCTCCTCTTTGACACTATTGACATTTGGACCAGATAATTCTTTGCTGTGGGGGGCTGTCCTTTGCACTATAGTATGATTAGCAGCGTATCCACCAGATGCCAGTAGCACCCCCCACGTTGTGACAATCAGAAATGTCTGTAGACATTGCTAAATATCCGCTAGGAGGCAAAATCGTCCCTTGTTGAGGTATGAGGCCACTGCTGGTGTTCCTGACCCACTTCTCCTGGGAGTTGGGGTCCTTTCTCCCCTAATCTTTTTCTGAATGTACGTGATTACTTTCACTGAACAGGTGCCACTGCCATCCCCTCCCCCACTCCACGTATATCTCTTGAATAATTCCATTCCCAAGAACCTTCCTTTACAGGGGAGTGTGACTTAACCAAAGGGCCTCCGTCCAAGAATCTCACCCCTCTAAGCTAACAGAGGCGGCCTTTCCCCAGGTGCTCGTTTCTCCTGCTGCTATTAACTCCATCACTAGAATCTAATTATTCCAGGGGAGGCTGGTCACACATCCTTTCCTCATCTACTGCACCCATTATTTCAGCATGCATCTGCGTGCTCATAATATCCAGATACTGTCCTAGGCACTGGGATGCAGAGACAACAGGTAACATCTCTGATGGTCAGGAGTCAGCCTCCTGGAGGAGAGCAGTAGGTCAATGACCATTGGTCAGCCCTGTGATGAGGGAAATGACATGCATACCTCTAATGCATGCTAACAGTGGGGGATAGGGGGTTGGCTCAGAGTAGGAATACCTAAAGTGCCAGCTAAGCTTAGCCTTCAGGAACAAACTGGAATGAGATAAGGAGAGAATGGAAAAGGCTTGCCAGGCAGAGGGAAGACTGTCTCCAAAAGCAAGGAGAGCAGGCAGGGACTGGGTCTTAAGGCACCAATCACACCACACCAAGGAGTTGGGTACTGATCCTGATGGTAATTAGAAATTGAGAGTAGAGGGCAACAGACTTCCATTTTAGAAAGATCTGAATACTGAAAATTATAAAGATTGGGGGTTCAAAGTAGAAGCACAGGCCATCTCAAGATGAAGACCTGATGGACTGTCTTACAAGAGAACAGTTGTGTCAGAATTGGCTCTTCCTTTTTTATCCCACCACGGGAGGGATTTTCCTCCTAGGACCATTTCCATGAAGACCGTCAAGAAGAGGAAAGGCCAGCACTGGACAGAAGGGGAAGGTGCCTCTAGCCTCCACCCAAGAATTGGGGGCAGAGGAAACTTTTGACCACCAAGGAAGGAAGATGAACTTTTTCTTCTGGAATCTAAGACTTCACAAAGAGGTTGAATACTCAGTCATCCCAATTTCCCACTCGGAATTCAGGATACATTTTTCCCAGAAAGAAAAATGGTAAAATGTTGTTCTTTTTAAATAAAAAAAAGCTGATTTATGGATCAAAGGTGTCTTGCAGGTGTGTGAATGTTTGTTTGCATATGTGCATTAGCCTTTGAACATATCTTTGTTTCTGTGGGAATATGAATCACACATTGACTTTCAGAACACATTTCATTTGCCAGTTGAGAACTGTACTTGCCTATGCAGAGAATATACAAGCACAAGTGACAGTAGCAAATGCACCAGATAAGTTGTGACTGGACTCTTCCATAAAGAAGGAAGTCCAGGACAATTTAGGAGCAATGCAGCTGACCATATAAAATGCAAACTGGAGCAAGCTCTAGGCAGCTGTTCAAGCCCTTCCTGCACATCGATGCACAGCTCAGTAGCTATCCAAAGGCCTAGCAAACAGCAGGTGCTCCATCAATGTTTGGCAAAGTGAACTGGATGTGTTGAAATGGGTTTCCAATCACATATCTCTTGGTTAAATAAGATCAGACAAAAAATGCTGGTTCAATGAGACTCTGAGAGTGTGTGTGCTAGGGGCAGCAAGAAAGGGAAGGGACAGCATGAATAAGCCCAAAAGGACAGGGAAAGAAAGTAGGCTTGTAAGCTCCTGTACCCCTACTTCTGGGACAGAGACCCTTTCTCTTAGGGGCAGAAGCTAATATGGACATGAGATTGCCTTGAGCAATTCTCAATATAATGTCAGTAAAGGGGCTCAACCTAAGTAAATTCAGGTCAGTCCCATGACCTATTATACATGTGCTTTTAGAGTTGATTTGCTGCTTTGCCACTAAAACATGGTGGCCTTTTTCCCTCTGATTCATCCATTACTCAGAAGTTCCTGGCTTCCTACAATTCTTAATAAAATGTCAAAACTTTCAGAAAGGAACTTTCAAATAGTGGTCATTACCACACATGGGATCTAGCCCCATCTCCTTTACAAAGTGCCTCTTTATTCCTTTCACTGCTAACCTAACTTATCTCTAGCCCCTTCCAGTTCCCACCCACCTGATCACCTAGGGCAAATTTACCTTTTTAAAAACAATGCTTTGATTAGGTTGTGCCCCTTTGTGGCAGTTTGATATTATTTATGAATTCCAAAAAGAGATATTATGTTTGTAAATTGGTCTGTTCTTCTGGGTATGATACCCTTTGGTTGATTTAAAATCAAAGGCTTTACATTTACTTGATTAAATCAAGATTAGGGCTTTGATTCAACCATATCATTAAGGTGTGCAGGGTTGAGTCCCTGCCCCCTTGGTAGGCTATAGGATACTCAATCAAGAAGGCAGAAGAAGAAATACACAGAGGAATAGAGAGCCCCACAACATGGAAGAGGAATGAACTTTGATCCTGCGGCCCTTGGAAGAGAGATAAGCCATTTGCCTGATAGTCTACAGCTGACATGGTGAAAAGAACAGAGCAGGTGAGCCCGGGAAGAAATGGGCCCCTGGAAGAGAGACGAGCCTTATGCCAGCCTACAGCTGAGATTGGAAGAAGCTGGACCCACAGAGCCTTAAGAGGAAGAGGAAGACTGAACCCTCGCAGATGTCACCTGCCACCTTGCTTCAACATGTGGAAACAGACTTTGGGTCATAAAGTACCTCTTATGGTACCTTGAGTTGGACTCTCTAGGGTCTTGCAAGTGTAAGCTTCTACCCCAAATAAATACCCTTTATAAAAGCCAATAGGTTTCTGATATTTTGCATCAGCACCCCTTTTACCTGACTAATACACCTTTCTAAAACCCTTTCCCTACCTCCCAACTACCTGCAGAATGAAGTCCAAACCTCCAGCCTTCCTTTTAAGGTCCCATAGACTCTCCACCTACAAATTCCCCACCAACTTCCGGCTGTATGCAAGGCAACAAGGTGCCCTGAAAAGGCCATCCTCGTCCCTGGCACAGGGCTTGGTTCACACCCCAGCAGCCTAAAATCCTCACTTCCTCCCTTTCCACCTTAAGAGCACATTTCTGAGTCTCATCTACTCAGTGAAGTAGAAGTCTGAGCTCATTTCGGCCCATGCCCTGCCCACTCCTCTCAATTCCTTTATTACTTGCCTGGAATTATTCTGTGCATCTCAGGCTTCCTCATTGAGGGTGTGTGTGTGTTTGCTAATTTCCTTCACCACGATGCTGCCCACCCCCTACCTGTGAGCAGGACATGACAAACGGATGACTGATGGCCCTACACAGTGCCTGGCACATCCCCCGGGCTGCACAAATGTCTGTTAATTTTGTTGAATAAATTCAAGATATTTGACTTTGTTACTTTAAGTTAACCACTGACTTTCTCCCCTAGGCCAGGGACTTTCCTTTCCCCAGTTGAGGTAAAGCATTTAAACATTTTAAGTGAGATAAAGTTAGCTCCGCCATATAAAAAGCAGAACTTCCCCTTTAACTCTGCAAGAAATGAGCCCCCCCCCCAACCATTCCCCCCACCACCCCCACATCTACCCAGGATTGAATTTCAAGTTCCTTGAAAACACTGAGCTGGATCGGTTTCTTACTAAATAAAACTTTGCATCTTCTCTGCAGTGCAAAGGCAACCTTACCTCTAGATAGCCAAATTACCAAAAAGAAAATCAACCAACCGAACTAAAAACTCCATTTAAGAAAAATGCTTTTTTTTTTTAAATGGAGGTGTGAGGGTAAAAAAAGGTCCACAGGCAGGAGCAGTACAACAGGTGCTGAGCTGCAAAATCAACACACTAAACTCCCAAACAGAACCTGCTCAGCGAGCCAAATGCTCTTTAGATAACCTAATGCTCTATTAGCTTTGTTTCAGGGGCTTTTCGAGAACAACAACAAAAAATGCCCCTTCCCCTTGTCCATGCCGTCTTGCGCCCCTCACTTACTACCGAGAGCTTGTCTGAACCTTTTATCGGCGCGCAATCTTTGTCGCACCCAGTCATCTCGCTCAGAGACCCGGGCGACCACGTTTCCTTAAATCAGCGCCCAGTGGACTCCACTCTGGAACTACATTACCCAGCGGCCCCCACGCCCTTCGCAGGAAGGACGTCTGCGCACTAAGATACTCAGTTCCAAGTTTGGAGCTTTTAGCTGCCAGCCCTGGCCCATCATGTAGCTGCAGCACAGCCTTCCCTAACGTTGCAACTGGGGGAAAAATCACTTTCCAGTCTGTTTTGTAAGGTGTGCATTTCCATCTTTATGCCCTGAAAGTCCATCTGCTGCATCGGTCAAGAGAAACTCCACTTGCATGAAGATTGCACGCCTGCAGCTTGCATCTTTGTTGCAAAACTAGCTACAGAAGAGAAGCAAGGCAAAGTCTTTTGTGCTCCCCTCCCCCATCAAAGAAAAGGGGAAAATGTCTCAGTCGAAAGGTAAGAGCCTATTTGCATTACTTGCAAAAATGCAAAGGGTTGTGCATGCATTTATGAATGCATGGATGCAATTTTCGCCTGGCGATTGCATTTTTAAGTTTGAGGTTTTCCACAGCTCAGTTGCATTTCCTGTTTAGTATGTGTCCTTTTTTTGCAGACACAGAGTTCCTGTAAGGCAGGGCTTGCAGTTCAGCTGTGCATTGACGTTATTTGCATTCTTCTGCTAGGATTACTGAGCTCTTTTTGCCTTTTGCACAGTCAGGACTGATAGAGCAGGTTGATAGCGTCTAAATGTGCAATGCTTTATATATTTGTAAAATTCTTTAGTATGCACACACAATGTAAGCAATTTTATGTGCAACAGGAATACCAACTTTTAAAAAAGTCGGTAGGTGAAGATGAAAGGTAAAACTTGAATTAAACTACGAGGAAATTAATGTAATCTTATATTCCTTTGGGAATGAACTGTTGTGGTGCCAGTGTTTAGCTGAATTTCCATTGATATCGCTTTGAACATTTAGACAACTTTTAATTTTTTTTAAAGGAAGTAAAGGTGAAGTGTGAAAAAGCAGACAAGAAGTCTTGATTTTCTGAGATTTTGCACTTTTTACCAGTTGCTTGTTGGCTTACAGTATTCAGAAGCAGCAGTGAGGACATAGGTAATGGGTAATGTTTATGTTACTGCTCATTTGGGAGATGCTTTGCATCTCCAGGGGGAAAATGTTGGGGGGGAAAACGGTACTTTTACAGATTATAGCAATGTGGGGGGGGGCAGGAGGGGCTCTGTGTCTTTGAGAATTATAATGAAATCTTTTAAGTGTGTAATTGCATATATTTAGTTAGATATAATAGGTTAGGAGTTCAGAGTTACTGTTGCTTTCATGGTTTTTTTTTAACTTTTTTTTTTTTTAGTTTATTTCTTTAGACAGTTGTATTTTGCAGACTTAGTGTCATCCTGGGGAGGGGGTTAAAAAAAAAACACCTGACATGGCATCAGAGAGTTGCGGGGGTGCCCTAAGTTGCTTCAAGGACCCTACATCACTTGCTTCAGAACAAATCCTTCTTTACCATATAGAAAACATTTGTCACATGAGAAAGTATGGAATGAAGAAGAGGTGAGTTAGGCACTCCAGCTATCATTACCTCCTGGGGCATTATTTGAATAAGACGTGGTAAAATTAAAGTGTCTAATAAGCTTTTTAAAAATTTTTCTAACAATCATTGCCAGTTTTTGTGGAAGTTGTTACACCACTTTTTAATTCTAGCTGATGGGAATCATAGAACTCAGCAGCCCGAAAAGGAAGTGATATTCTCAAGAGTTTGAAATAGGGCTCTGCTTTTCTTTGAGTATTAGGGGAGGAAAAGTTAAGAGTGCTTTGGAACCTATTAATTGGCATTATGAGGTGGAGATGTGTCTTAATGTGGGTGAAACGTACAATCTTCTAATTGAGCAGAGAAATAACTGCTTAGAATAGTCATTTTTTGAACTTCAATGAATTAAAGAGAGATGGTTACTTTGCATTTGGTAAACATTCACTCATTCAGTTCAATTTAATAATTGTATAAATGCATATTACAGTGTGTACATATGACATACATACACATACGTAGGCATGGGATTTGGAGACAAACAAAAATATTTTAAATGCAGTCTTGCCTTCAGGGAATTTACCCTCTGGTTGATGAAAGAGAGCATGCGTGCAAATTATAATCAGATAATCTGACTTCATTGAAGATAAATGGCACTATTGGAGTTTAGAGATGGAAGTGATCTCTGGGGGATAGTCAGGGAGTGTTTTCCATGCTTTTAAGCCTTTGGACCTTAGGGTCTAAACAAAATCGGATTCCTTTTCGCATATTTTTGGCCTTACTCCTAAGGTAGCTCTCTCCTAGTAGAGCAAGTTTTTGAGTTGGGAAGCTAAAGGAGATATTATCATGCTGTTCTTCCTTTATGGGTGTGCTTATAATGAATCAGGTACTGGTGGTCTTTCAAATCAATTTCCATTTACCCAAATGAGTTTTCTTACTTGGGTCCCTTTTGGAAGGTACATCTGGTGTGAGCATGGGGGTTCCTGTCCAAAAGGTGGTTTACTGGTAGAAGTGGGTGACCATTTCAGAAATGGCAAGGAGGCTTTGCCTGGGCTTTAAATGTGGAACTGGCCTAATCCAGCTACAGTCTTCTCAAATGGCCAGAATTCTTTGTAATACTATAACCAAGTGAAATGGCAGGAAAGTGAAAGGTGGATACAACCTCATAGGATTGAAGAATTTAACAACATGTTCAATTCCAGGACCTTTACGGACCTTCTAGATCACTATAATTCGGTTTTACAGACCTCTAATTTCAGGTCCAGCAGAGGCAAAAGAATTACAGACTCCCTGGGAGCGGGAAAGACTGGCTTAGTTCTTTCCAGCCTTACCAACAGTGAGATTCTGAGAAAGAATTTCTTAAAAAGAAATTTTGCTTTTCATAGTTGTAACTTTAGGTGGTAGGCTTTTCAGCTTGTTTATATGAGCTGTCTGGGGTTGAGCTGACATTTTTCAAATATTAAAATGGAAGAATACCTTTTGAGGAAATCTGAAATGTAAGTTAACAGGAAGGGCACCCAGAAAGTGCAGGAATTCCTGCACATTACAGGAAGACAGGCTACCGGAAAAATGTGTCATCTACACTACCCAGGAGAGAAAATCCATTGTAATCAGCCATAATGATCTCCTGAGGGAGGGAGGGAGGGAAAGGGAGGGAGGGAGGTCTGGCATCTCCTAGTCCACCTGAAAATACACAAGAAGTTTGCCCCTGTTAAACTTTTTCCTGTTTCTCCCCTTATTCACCTTTTTAAAAAAAGAGTAGTTCATCTGAGTTTAATGTAGTAATAGGTAAATAAATCATGTTGTGAGAAATGCCTTTGAGGCATAATTTGCAGACATGTAGGAGAGTGGAAGGAAAAGGCTTAACCCTAGTTCTTTGCTTCTGTAATTCATTCTACCCTGGGAAATGAAATGTGTAAATTTCTCATTCTGTGTAAATTCCTTTGTTAGGTTATACCAGACTGACTTGTCATGCTTAGCCTGTAATTTGATCCAGTATGTTTTATAACCCCCGTACATCTCAGGACACAAAATCAGAATAGTTACCTTGGGTTTCCTGAGCTTGTTTTGCATTAGTATAGTCCTTTACAGCATGTGCCTGTTAGCTGCAGGGGACTTCACAGGGTCTCTTGGTAGTAGATTTAGAGAGAAAAAGGCTGAGAATCTCATCCCTTTGTTTTTCAGGCATTAGTATTACTTTAACTACTCCCCAGTTTTTAAAATCTGAGACATATGCACGGAATATTTTTAAAACTTAAAAGAAAAAAATTAATAAGTAATACTGGTTCATTAAAGAAACATTGGAATATATAGAAAAGACAAGAGGAAAATAAAAATCACTACTTACTGTAATATACATTTTGGTATAGATCCTTTTTGTTTTTTTTTTCTATTCTCTCTATATATGGATTTGAAAGATTAAAAATCTATATAAAACTCATGTTTATTTAGTTCTCTTTTGTTTCATTTACCAATAGACTATGAAATATTTCCAATTTAATATATTTTTGTATTCATAACATCCAATTTCATTGTATTTATTTAACTGGAACTCTACTGTGTATTAATTATCAATATTATGAATAATGCTATCCTGGTCATCCTAGTTCATATATTATTGTATTTACTATGGCCTTAGACTAAATTCTAGGAAGCAAAAGTAAAGATTATGGATATCCAGTTCTTCCCCAATTCCATTCTCTGCTTCACTGTATGAAAACACCTCCTTTATTATAAAAATGATATATATATAAATACTCATTGAAAAATTCAAATAATAGATAAATTCAGAATGAGATTGTAAAAATCACTCAAACTCATATTATCCAGATGTAATTACTCGTAAATTTTAGTGACTATCTCTTCATTTATGTATACGTACATACATAGATGTGCAATATATATGATATTTTGCAACTTGCTTTTTATACTTCTACTATCTTAGACATCTTTCCATTTTAGTACACATAAAGTTACATCATTCTTTTTAACAGTTGCATTTTTTAATTTATAAGAATGCAATCCTTAAACCAATCTCTCATTTCACACTTTTTTTTTTTTTACAGCTGTAAACAATATTGCAAGGAGTACCTTGAACATACATATTTGCATATTTGTCCAATTATCTCTTTAGGGTGAATCCCTGGACACAGAAATGTTAGGTTTGTTTGGCATACCTGGAAGTATTGCCAAATTGCCCTCCAGAGAAGTAACATTAATTCTCATTCCCACCACTAATGGTGAGAATGCCCGTTTCCTTTCTTTTAAGAATTATGGTAAATATTGCCAAATAAATTGCTCTCCACAAAGACTATGCCAACTATAATCCTACTTTCCTTCATCCTACTATAATAATTGGAAATAATCTTTGCCAATTCCATAAAAGATATTAATACTTTACTCTCATTTGCATTTTTTAGTAGGAAGTTGAATTTTTCATATTTTTTGGATATTTGTATTTCACATGTTTGAATTTCTTTTTTTTTTTTTTCCATAAAATGCATTTTTAAAATTTTAATTTGGGGATCATATTAATTTCAAAGTTGGGCTAGAAAATTCCAAGATTGCAGAGCTTAGTTAATCAGGGTTTGAAAATTGAGTTCCCCGTATCTAAACAGTTTAATTCCCTGGTGAGTTCTAATTTTTATTTCAAACAAAATGTCTTAAGTAAACATCACATATTTTATAAACTCATTTTCCTTTTTATTGTCTATAGCTATCCAGACCCATGTGAAAATAATAAGAAAAATGTAATGATTGAATTAATTTTGCAGCTGGGCAATAACTTACTTCTGGGCATTTCTGCATGTTCAGTTATCTCTACAGGTGAAATTAATTTTTCTCTAGTTTCATAAATAATTTTTACATAGCACCTGGTAGTGTTATATGCATTGTTGCAGATTTTCTTTTTGTGTTTTTTTTGCATCATGTAAAATTACTAATCACAAAAGATGGTTGACTTTAATTTCCTAGGTTTGTTAGAAGAATTATGGCCAGCATCAATTTTGGTGACCTCCCAAATTACATAAGTCAATTAGACTTTTGTGTTCTTAACATAGCCCTAGCATCCTGATATTAAATGATAGAATTTAAAGCTCATTTTACAAATAAGTAAACTGAGACCTGGTAAGTAAGTGGTTTTGCCCAGAGACATTATGTCT
The DNA here is from genome assembly GCA_029593785.1 of Cabassous unicinctus. Classification (NCBI taxonomy): domain Eukaryota; kingdom Metazoa; phylum Chordata; class Mammalia; order Cingulata; family Chlamyphoridae; genus Cabassous; species Cabassous unicinctus. The sequence continues at coordinate 16,768 of JAQZBX010014582.1, forward strand.
TAAATTCTCTATCCCAAAGTTCTTTTCATTAAACCACACACAAACAGTAATAAATCACATTTCTAAAAAAAGTGTTTATTCCTTCAGAGTCTTTGGTATATTTCATATTTTTATTTCATTTGTTTTTGTGGGAAGCAGGCTGGCAAGGGGTGGGGGTGGGGGAGATGCCGAAGGTTCATCCAGCAGGGGTTATTTTTCTGTGCCCAAGAAGTGGTGACACATGAATCATGGCGATGGGGTTTCACCAGTTTTCTGCCAAAGGCTATTTTGCAAATGCTCTTAATTCCCAGTGCCTATGTCTTACAGCTGCAAGTTTTAACCACTGTAATTGTTTGCCTTTTATGGATTCTCTAGTTTGAAAGCGCCTGCTGAGTAGTCAGCCTTTCTTCTTATACATCTTATACATCTTTTAGCCCTTTTAGTGTTGCGCTTATAAATAATAGGTACTCAATAAATGTCTGAGATGAAAGTATTTTTCATTAGTGGGGAAATACATCATTTCCCCCCAAGTTTTATAAAAGGCTTGGGGCAATTAAATTAACATGCAATTTTCTTACTGTGCTTCCTTGTTGGGATTAATGTTCCCATTATATGTTGCCTTGATTATTTGGAAGTTGCAAGAACAGAATTGTAAAAACAACTTTCCAAGGCTGAAGATGTGTCATTTCTCCTATGTGACCCTCGAAGCAGATTGAAAGTTTGCATGAGCCTTTGCTAACTTTCCCTTTTAAAAACATGCAGAACAAAGTTGAGGTGTCTGGAGCATCCAATTGAATAGGGTTGAAGTGAATGCCTCGGTTCTGTGCTGATTTCAGGAGCTGGTTTGTAAGTCTTTTGAGCCTCCAAGGTTGTCAGAGACAATCTGAAAGTTCTTAACAGCTGACTGCCCTGTGGCAAAGCAGGGAACCCTGCGGGGGTAGCCAGATGAAACAAGTCCCCCACTTCCCTGGTCACAACCCGCCCCTCTCTGCCCTGGCTATTGCTTATCACTTTGTCTACTCAGTTGGCATTTCTTACCTGAGCTGGTCCATTCAGTTCAGTACACAGTCTTTCTACTTCGGATAGGATAATCAGTTTATCACCCAGG
>JAQZBX010014582.1:17954-38572 GCA_029593785.1 Cabassous unicinctus
TCGCCCGCCTCTCAGCCAGTGACCTCTTGGGCTCAGCCCACAGGAAATCTCTGAGTGGTGTTCCTGCTAGTTACGAGAATTGTGGGCCGTTACTCATTTCCCCTCAACTAAGCTACTGGTGGAGACCTGGGGTCCATCCTGGCATCCTTTCCCCTCAGCTGGGCTCTTCCTGTTTGCTTTATATTTCCTTTCTTTTCCTTCTTCTCTCTCACTGAGAAGTTGTCCTTTAGTCTTCCCACAGTCCCTTCGTTATCCCCTTTCCTGATCCTACAGCTTTGTTTAAAAAGCAAACAGACTAAAAATAAATCTTATGCTACCACATTTCCCGGGCTTTGCAGATTATCATGGTAAGAGATCCAGCTTAGAGGCTCCATCTTTCCTTTGAGGGCAAGATGGAAGCCTTCCTCCATGGTATGGGCCTCCGTCTCACCTGATTGGTTTCCAGATATCATCTACTACGTAGGTTAGAGCTGTTTTCTCACATCCCCCCATCCTCCTATCCCTAGGTTGGCAATTCTTGGGCAGGTATGAGTGAACTTTTGCTTACAGGATCACTTAAATCATGGGGTTTGTGTGTATTTTGGGGTGAAGGTCATGATAAAGCTTCTGAAAATGGGAAGGAGTGAAGGAGTGGTGGAAGCCACATGAAGCCAGTCTGACTAGATTAGGACACTCCTGTTCACAAAGGCTAAGGCTGAGAGGAACTCTGAGAAGATTTGATAAATTCAAGAGTACCTTCAACAGGATGAGTCCAGCTTCGTTCACCGTCCAGAGTGTGGGGTGTTTAAAGTCTCATCCACGGAAATGCTCAATTCTCCTAGTCCTAGATGGTTTCACCTCTAAATGATTCTATTTTCCAGATGTTGTGCATAGCGATGGATGTGAATCATCTCAGTCCACTCTCACTAGAGTCCAGTGAGATGATGGCCCCATTTTAGAGATGAGAATACTGAGGCCCAGAGAGGTTCAAAGGAACTGGCCTTATATGTCAAGGCCCTTAAGTGGCAGAACAGAGGCTTTAATCAATGCCTCCCTGATCCCAGAACCTGAGCTCCTAGCTATTACTACATTGGAATTTTTACTCCATAATAATTTATGAAACCCATCACCCAAAAGATATGATTGGAGATAGAAAACATGAAAGGATTCCAATGGAGTGTGGATAGTTTGGGGCATATCATAGCCAGGTACAGTAAGGAAGAGGGACTGACCTATGTCTAGCTAGGGCTTCCTTTTTACTGGTTCCTTTGAAGTTTCTGTTAACCACAGAATACTGAACCTGACTCATTCTGACAGTTACTATGTTCTTAAGGTTGAATTCCAAGTACAAACTGCCTATTGGTTGAAGAAAGCTGGTTACAACTGGGCTACTGATATATACCGGTCTGTATGTGCAGGAAGTTTATTTTAAAACATCAGTGACAATTATCGATTCTATTTCCTGTGTTTTAAGTATATAGACACTGTCACATAGGTACTGATAGAGATTCAAATGCTGTGTGTTTCCCTACACATTTGAGTTACATTGTTTTAAAATAGAAATACGAATATGGCCAGTTTGGCAGTATATTTAAGGGGAGGAACACTGTAGCCCCTTTTTAGCTTAGCTATTCCCTTTCCTCCTGGTTGTTTCTATGTAAATGTGACAAGTGCAGTTCCCTTGAAATTGTGAATGAACCCACTGCCCAATGTTTTCTTCTTGTACTGGACAGTGTGGAGGAAACTGGAATTGCCTTTCTTTGCAGTAGAGGAGGTGGAGGTGGTTGTGAGCAGGAGAGGTGGGGAGTTGGGGTTCTGTGTATTGGGTTGGGAATGAATTTCCTTTTAAACTAATGAATTCTGTCTAGGCTTTCTTCCCATCCAAAGTGGAACAGTACTACTTACGCTTCCATTGTCTTCCATGTACCCATGCTAAAGCCATGGGAATGGAAGATCTGGACATTGAATGGCATGATATTATTCTCTTCCTCTATTCTTCCTCTTCTAACCCCAAATGGGATAGGATGAGTTAGATATAATGGTAAGGCTAGTGGAAATAGAATGGTACATTCTGGGAATTTTTTACAGTGAATATATAGACAACCTTTCTGTGATATTTGAAAACCTTGCTAGCATATTCTCATTTTATTTACCCTTTCTTGTACCACCCATTCTTTTGCCATTTGAGAAGAAAAATCCCAACGACTATGAACATACCTAAAGAGAGAACTTGTATAGGAGGTTTGTTCAGATCAATTCAACAAATACATTTGTTGTCAATTGTTATGTTTAATACATTGGTGCTGGGTGGAAATAAGACAAATGCATTTGGCCCTGCTCTACTACTTACTAGTTACAAGGCTTTGGAAAATCTACTCAACCTCACGAGCTTCAGCTTCCTCACCTGCTAAATGGAGAGAGTGACTCATTCATGGGGTTGTTTATGAAAATTAAGCAAGGTCGTGTGTGTAATATTCTTTGGTCAGGGTTTGGCATTCAGCAAATACTTACTGAGTGCCCTGCTGAGTTTGAGGCACTGCGCTATAGCTCTCTTTAAACATAGATTTGCTTCATTCTGCTTTTAAGGAACTTATATTTTAGTAGGAGGTAAGCAAAGCAGAGGCATGGCTAGAATTTACGGTAGAATCCTAGGTTTGCTCTAGAAGAGGTTCTACGAGTAGGGAGGCTCTGTGAACAAGAGGGATATCAGGAAACCCTTCACAATTGGCGTGGAAGGATCATTGTGATTTCCAGTGTTGGTTATGAAAATGTGTCCTACATCCAAAGTAGTTTTGGAGAAGGAATCTTGACTACAAGTATCCAGTGTCAGCAATAGAATGTTAATACAGGCAGAACAATTCCTTAGAAGAATAAAAGACAGAGGATGCTTAGGAAAATATCTAGATTTTAAAAGACCTTACTTGTGTTTTCTAAGAACTTCCTTTTTCTTACCCAGATACGTATTGTAGTCATTGGTTACGATCACGACAGGTTAATAAATGTAGTATGTCATATCTCACAGTTTCAGGTGTTTTTTGGATTGTGGAAACTCCAGGAAACCTAAAGGTTAATAGTTAAACAAGTATATCATATCAACCAGATTTATAGGCACACTGTAATTACATAAGCAAGCTGTTGGTTCACTAATCAACATCTAGCTAAGCTAGGGAATATTTTCCAAAGTATGGCCACAGGTATAATTTTCATTTCTTTATAACCTACTTACCTGCCTTTTCCATTTCTTAGTGCTTTTCCCTTTTGAAGACTTGCCTAATGTCAGTTAAAGTGGAAGAAAACCAACTGTTCAACATACTTCTGAATTTTCATTTTACTTATCTCAAGAGCAGAGCTCCAGAAGGTTCTCTATGGCTTACCAAATTTATTTTCTCAAGCATGATATTAGATACTGGCAAGGGAGTTAATAATTTTTTTTTTGTATTTTTAATTTCAGAGAAAGAGCTTAAAAGATAAGTATGTTTAATACAATTGAAAGATGAAATTAATTTTTTCCCATTTTCTTCTTTTCAAAAACACAGTGACCTGCAACTCTTGAGTTCACAATAGGCTGTTTTTGTATTTCTGTTTCACTCTTTCTCCCTGTATGTGTTTGTTCCAACTTCTACCAATTTCTCTGTGTACCTTGTTCTTAGTCACCTTCTTTTCCCCCAGTGTCTTCATTCAGCTCAGAGTCAGTAGTGTGGGTAAGGTGGGTGGGTGAACTGAATCGCCCTCGGTCAGAGTGGCTAAGCCACAAGGCGGTTTTAGCCTCACCTTGCTGTGCTCGTAGAGAACAGATGACCCAGCCAGGTGGACGGGACCTGCCAGCTATATCATCTCATTCAGGGGGCTTGCCAACTCTTCTCTCTCGGGCCTTTGTTTCTGAATGAGCTTCTATTTTTAGGGAAATCAGGAAAAAACTGCAGATGTAATTCTAAAATTGGTTTACGAATGTGATTGGGAAATTTTTTTTACATTAGAGTAATTTTTTCTATTCCAAAGTTCAATCTTTCTTTCTGATGTGACCTATCTGGGGACAAGAGGGATAGTTAGTGTTGGAGGGAGGAAAAAACGTTATATACACATGCATATACACGCACACACACATATAGACATCATACGCAGATGTGCATGTTTATATATTGGCTGAATTTAACAAGCGTTATTGAGCAATTAAATAAGCTGCACCTTGCACTGTGTTAGATGACTACAAAGAGCAATAGATTTCCGTCTCTACCTTCAGGAAGCTCACAGTCTAACGGGAAGACAGAGGTGTCAGCAAACCAGTGATGTCTGTGTGATGTGCATGTAAGTTTTGGTATAAGATGCAGCCAGGATACAGAGGAAGGCGAGGGCTGTAGGTCAACCTGGGGAGATCAGGAAAGCCTGGCGGTACAGGGAGGATGTTAGCCTGGTAGTTCTTCAAGTGTGGCTCCTCTCAGGAGAATAAGGAAGAAAAATAAGACTTGCCTTCTGGTTCTTGAGCAGATTACCTGCTCTTTCTGTTGGTTTTCTATCTGTAATGACAGACTGGATGCTTCTAAACTGGAGGGTGTTGAATTAGGAAAAAGAAAAAGAAAAAAGGCTGTTGCTTTTTGAATCCAAAAACTTAATTAGTATTTAGTGGTAATGAGCCCTACAGAACACTCTCACTGGTTGTCACAGGCAGCTTTGATGTAAAGAAATGGGTGGGGGTTGGAGGGCAGGGGGATGGGGCACCTTTCCATTGTAACAAAGTCCTGATGGAACAAAGCTTAGGAAGGAATGGGAGTAAGAACAGAGGATCTGTAGCCAGGCAAAGCTTATTTTTAGAAAAGGTCTGTAAGCCTTAAAAGAAGTGCTACTCCAGTATTACCAAGGTCTCGCAATAGTGATTATTACAATAGGTCTTTTCAACTGTGTGTATACTTATTAGAGTTAATATGCAGGTTTATTTTCTTAATGTGGTCTCAATATGTTTAGTGTAAAATAATGTATAAAATACCTGGATCAGTTTCAATAAGAGGGGATGATAAGGAGAGAAATCATCAGGCCGTGTCTTGTGAGGCGTTGGGGGTAAGTTCAGCAGGAAGGAGCGTTCTGGCTTGCGATAGACAGCCGTCATCTATCAGACTGTCCTGCCGGGGTGTAGATGTCAGCAGACTTCAAGTGTGGGGTTGGGGGTCATAGGGGGTTATGGAGAGCCACTGGCAACTCAGAGGAAGCCACAGGAAAAAGGTAAGCTTCCAGTTTGGTGTCCCGGGACAGGTGATCTGAATAACAAAAGGGCAGGCGGGCAGCAGAAGCAAGGCAGAAAGTCAAGAATTAGATGAGCCAGCATGGAAGGGGCACAAAGAAATAATAAATGAGGAGCTTAAATGGGAAATGGGAATCAGAGGATGACAAAGTCTAAGAAACTGGGGTTCAGAATCTAGGTAATAATGTTTCATTTTATTCCATATTAGTCCTGCATATAAGAAATGAGTATCTACCTCACTTGTTTCTGCTTCAGGAAGAAACTTTGTTCATCTGGCTATTGCGTGTTGATGCCCTCATAAGAAGCCTGGGAGGTGAAGGGTGTAGAAGGGTACATAGAATAAGAGAAACAAAACTAGTTTGGGCCTTGTTTAAAGCGAGTCCAGACTTACCTCCCTGCTGAGGATCTGCGTACAGCTCCTCACGCGGGACCAGACAGTCAGGAAAACAGGAAGTAGGAAATCAACTGGATTGCCAGGCCACTGGGTTTAAGGCTGGAACCAGCTACTGCTTTTCTCTCCTGGGTTAGTAGATGAACACGGTCTAATCTGAAAAAGCATCCCTGAGTCCTTGGACATCTAAGTCTGAGACAACGCTGGAAAGAAGAATTGCAAGTGCTAGAGGAATGGCTAAGGGACGGTCAGGGGGCACTAGAGAGACTCAGTCTTTGGGAAAGGAACTGGGCAATATCCAGAACCTGTGCAACTTTCGTACCCTTTGACTCAGCCATTCCGTTTAGGGACTCTGTCCTCTAGTAGCTGGTGATTATCGAGTGCCTGCTAGGTGGCCAGACTTTGCGCAAAGCGCTTTACGTACGAGCTCTAATCCTCACCCAAACCTGAGAGGTAAATCGCATTATCCCCATTTTACAAAGGAGGAAATTGGAACTCAGGTTAATAACTTGCCCAAGATCACTCAGTTAGTGGTTGCAGAATCTAGTTCACTTAAATTCCAAAGTTCATGCTATTCACTATGCCACTGCAATGCCAAAAGAGTGAAAAATAGTAACACCCTGACTGTATAATAATAAGGGTATAGCTTAAGTATATTATCAGATACCCGCCCAATGGAATATGTTTATGAAGAAAAGGCGATAATATTCATGAAAAGATGCAATGACCCAGGAAGGAAGCATATATATATATATATATGCAATGTGATGACAAATGTGTTTGTGTATTTGAGTGAATATTGTTTCAACTCAAGCAGAAGAGTCTTTATTGGGGAGATTCCATAGAATCTAGTTACACGAGGTGCAGCTGGGCTTGGAAGTAACTGACAATGCTGGTTGCATCCCTTGCGTCCCTCCCTTCTTCTTGCTTCCCCTTCGGAGAATCTCTCGTGCCTGCTTTTCTCTGCGAGTCCTCTCTGCTCTCTGCAGAACAGACTTTTGCTAACTGATCAACTTGCACGTGATTTAAAAGAGTCACTAGCCCTGCATCTACCTAGCTTTATAGTTTCATTGCCCACCACCCCTTGGCTAGTTACACTCTCTGGTCTGAGGTCAAATTCTCTCTCTCCCCCCACCCCTCAAAAAATAAAATAAAATCTGATGCTGGAGTAGCTGCCGGGTTGGCTAGATCTGAGTAGGTGTCCATCTTGTTTTATGAGGCGTAACCACGTAACCCACTACCTACTTAGAGGTGCCTCAGAAACAGGCTATCTGAGTAGGGGGCATAGGTGGGACAGACAAATGAATTGCCATAGTAAGAAGACTAGAAAGAAATACATGAAAAAATGAAACTGCATATGGCTGGTTAGACTTATATTTGAGTGAAGCTATGGCAGTATTTTGCCCTGTGGTGATTTACAACATTCCTTTAATAAAAACTCATTATAAAGTTGCATGCAATTAATACTAAAGAAGTTGCTTATTAAGGAAGAAGAAGCATCTCCCTGGATTCTCTCATAATCTCTGAGTGGAAGAGACTCAGGTATAGACACTGCCATTTGTTCTATTCTTGATGGCCTTTATAAGAGAAGTAAAAAGAGCCGTGATCCCATCTGGTGAACAAACGGAGTCAATGCCCTTGAACTGAGAGAGCAACAGCAAAGTCATATGGATGTTCCCTAATGGCTAAATAATAAATACATGGGATGTGACAGTACCCAAGTATATGTAGTACAAAGAGTCTGGGCAATAGGTTTCTGGCAGAATGTAAAGATAAGAGTTTAGAATCGTGGAGGGTTACATCTACCATGGACCTTAGAAATGATCTAGGTGGACCGCTTTGTTTAATACATGAAATAATTAGGGCCCATCGAAATTAAGTAATTGGCAAGGCCAAGGCAGTGGTGAGCCAGGTCTGGAAAACAGATCTCCTGACACTCACACCTGGGCTGTTAGCATCCCAGGTGCATCTTGATGCTTCCTGAAGCCTTGACTCTCTGAGGAATCCTTGTACTCTTTCTATAAAGGTAACAACTAACCCCTGAGATGTAAAGATAAAGAATAAGTGAGAGCACCAAGCGCAGTGGGCATCAGGACTTCCGCTTACTCTGTCGGTTAGGATTGAACCGTCTGTTCACTCATGCATGCAGCCATTCATCCAATTGCTATTTCCCTCACCATTTATTTGATGCTTTGCTCCATAGTTCACTGTTAGGCAATGGGGAGCATGCAGAGATGGTTTTCACTCTCCAGAAATTTGCAATCTATTGAGGGACAAATGTGTATACTGATATTTATGACTTAATGATAGCTCAAAGTGAATGTGATTATCTCCTTGGATCTTGAAAGATGAATGGGAGAGTCAGCAGTGCTGATGGTGGGGAGGAGAGTCCCAGCAGACCAAGCTGCTTGTGGGGCAGTGTGGAATGGCACACACTTGCCCCGGGAATCATAAGGCTGTATGGGGTTGGCATGTTGGGAGGGGGTCATCTCTCAGAGCAGTGAGAGCTAAGGTAGGAGAAAGAGCAAGGGCCAACGTGTGGAAGGTTTTGCAATTCAGGAGGCATTTCTCTACTCGGATACACAGTATGAAGTACTACTGAGCAGAGGTTTCTTCCAGCAGCTAGCTTAGCGTAATTTTGTGTTTTAGACTTAACCATGCATCGATATCCCTTAGCAACAGGGTTTTGTTAATATTCTGAGCTCAGTATGGAATGGAGAGCCAAGCTGGCCTTGAAGAGCTTTCCCTTGGCAAGTCTATGACTAACTTTATCAGTTGGAAAAAAAATACCAACCTTTATAGAGAAGAGTGTGTGCATGGGTTGATTAATATTGAATGTAGTTTTCCTTAACTAGCATTTGATGACTCAACTCATAATGACATTTTGTTGGCATTTCACCAGCTCGCACTTGTGTCTGCTGGGCATGCCTTGAGGTCTGATTCTATGGTTTTCATTCATTTGGGCATGTTTCCCTCCCTGCTTTTTGTTTTTCAGTTAGCTAGGTTCACATTCCTGCCTGCCAAGAACTGGGGAGCTCGCCTGCACTCCCCGTTTGCTTCCTCCATGAGGTCATGCTAATGCTACTCACTTTTGAGTGCCTGCCGTTCTGGAGGTTTTGCTGAAGAGAAAACCCAGCCTCTGTGTTCTAGAGCTGGAAACTACAGCTCTCCAGACCTTTGAAAGTCAGTCTTAAGGTCTGGAAGAGAAGGGCGTTCCAGAGTCTTGCATAATTGCTGGTGGGAACCTGCTAAGCAAGGCCTTTATTTTGGGTAATCAAGTCGGTGATGATGAAACAAGACCAAACCTAAGGTGTTCTCTCCCACATTTCATAAGCAGCTAATATTTCTTAAGCATTATTTTTCAACTTTATTCTTTCTGAATTTAAAAAGTCCAAAGTCTGTATCTACAGCCTTGCATGGTTTTTAGTAACAAACCTAACAACAAATCTGGAAAAAAAAATTGAGCAGGCATTTGTCTTTTTAACTACGCTTTGTGATCTCACACACGTCATCTTACCTCCCTGGGCCTCAGTTTCCTTTTTTGTACCTGGATGAGTACTAACATTCTGTTGTTCTAAAGAATTGCCCAATTTGATTGGGAAGTAACATTAAAGCTAAAGCATGTGGAGAATACAGAGATACGGTGTAATTAAGATGGGCAAACGGTAGTAGGTGAAGTATTTCATACATTTCACCCTTCCTCCACCCCAGTGGGCTCAAGAAAATCATTCATGCTTTTGTTGCTTTTGGAAGATACTATGTAAACCATACTTTAAAAAAGTAACCTGAATTTATACACCACTGGTCTCTTGTTTGTTTTCTAAAATGCATTTATTCGTTTCCACTCTGCTAACAATAAAAGATAAATAATGGAGATTGAGAAAGTATAAAAGCTGTAAATGCTAGAATGTATGACCAAGAAAGGCTGTAGTTTTAAAAAAAAGGAGTTGGTTTAGATTTGATGTTCTGAAAAGTTAAAAAAAAAAAATCTAAAATACATTCCAATCATTTGGAATTGATTAAAAAACAGTAGATGTGCTGCCAGCAGCATTAGATTGTTAAGACTGCAAACAGCACTTTTTAAAAAGTGAACAGCTGTCACTTCTCTGTCCTCTGCAGAGATTTAGCTTGGAAAGATAAGTTTGCAAATTAACAGATCTCATCTAAATTTGAGCCTTTTCCCCTGGAACTTCTGCTACCCCCAACCCCTCCCCCAGCAAGAACCCAGCTCTTTGAGTCTCTTCATCCAAAGGACTTTTGTTTTCCTTCTTCTTACAGTTGAGACATGCTAGTTGTCAGGCAGGGTTAAGTTGAGAATTACTGAAAAAATACTATTTTATGCTAATAACTGGACAGTAAATATTTAGCATAGACTTCTATAAAAATGGCGGATTGGGGGCTTTTGTTCCAGTTATTTATCATTTGGAGAGAATTTTAAGAAACACTTTTCTACCTTGTTTATTGTTTTATCTTCAGAGCCAGGCTCAGTGCCTGGCACATGGTAGGTGCTCGACAAGTACCTTCTGCATATGTTAATCATTTTTACCTTATGCAAAATATGGGCTAGCCTTATGCAAAATTGTAAAGCCAGCTAAGGTAATGTTTGGTGAATGTTTGGTGAATTCAGTTTCTCTTTTCCTCTCCTTCTCAAATGGGAAATTTTGGCCACACCCACAGAATCCTCATGCTTCCTCTTTATATGTATGTGTATATATAATATATATAATACATACTTATGTGTTATATATATTATATATATTATTTTGTATTCCCATCACATAAAATTCACCATTTTAAAGTGTACAGTGCAGTGACATTTAGAAGATTCACGCTGTTGTGCAACCATCATCACTATCTAGTTCCAGAACGTTCCCCTCACCCCAAAAGGAAACCCAGTACCCATTAAGCAGCCACTCCCTATTCTTTCTCCCCAACCCCTGGCAACCACTAATCTTTCTGTATCTATGGATTTGTCTGTTCTGGATATTTCCTATAAATGGACTCATACAATATGTGGCCTTTTGTGTCTAACTTCTTTCACTTAGCATAATGCCTTCAAGGCTCATCCATATTGTAGCATAGATCAGAACTTATTCCTTTTTATGACTGAATAATATTCTGTTGTATGGTTATATCACATTTTTGCTCTTTATATTTCCCACCAAAATTTAGTGTCTAAAGAATAGCTCTAAAACAGGGGTTCTTAACCATTTTTGTTCCATGACCTCTTTGCAGTCAGGTGAAAACCACAGACCCCTTATTAAGTCCACGCTATACTGTGTATTATTTAATAAATGTATCATACCCACACCAACACGTCCCCACAAGAATAATGTTCTTTTGAATGTCCATTCAAGCTTATGGACCCCTGGTTAAGAACCCCTGCTCTAAAAGTAGTTAATAAACTAAATTATATATGAGTGTAATAGAACTTAAATTGAGAACTCATTCAGGGGAATTTTCGTCATTCCAGTGTAAAAAGGCTTAAGATAAAAGAACACATTTCTAATAGTGGAATCTCAGGGATGGGGGAGACATTTCCAAGGGTACAAGGGACAATTTTAGTGCCACTGAGTTGCACATTCATGAATGGCTGACATCTTGTAAAGTCAAGTCTACCTATAGCTATGGGACTAGAAAAGGCATTGAATTGAGAAGGTTGACACACAGATTCTGGTCCTGGTTTAGTTGTAAGTGAACTGTGTGACCTGCAACAAATCATTTCCCTGGGTCTAGCATTTTCATTTTGTGGTTTTGATTTATTTGAGTTTATCTATGTCCCACGCCCCCGCTAAGCTATTTTATATGCATTATCTTATTTAATTCTCACAAAAATCCCATGGAATAGGTATAATTTTTATCCACATTTTATAAATGAGGAATCTGTAAATGAGGAGGTGTAGGAAGACTAAATACCATAGCTGAAGTTTCACTTCTAAAAATTTGTGGGGTGAAGCTCAACCTCCTGTCTGATCATCTTTAGTCTAATCCCATAATCACTGTATGGCAGGGGTCACCAAAACATGGCCCACCACGTATTTTTGTACAGCCTGCCAGCTAAAATCGATTTCATATTTTTAAATGGTTAAAAAAAAAATCGAAATAAGAATATTTTATGACGTGAAAATTATATGAAATTTGTTTCATTGTCCATAAATAAAATTTTATTGGAACCTAGCCATTTTCTTTTGTTTGTGTATTGTCTCTGTCTGCTTTCATGCTAAGTGGCAGAGTTGAGTAGTTTTGACAGAGACCATATGGTCTACAGAGCCTAAATATTTACTTTCTGGCTTTTTACAGAATAAGTTTGTTTCCTCATCTGTAACATGGAGGAAGGGAAATAATTAGATCAAATTATTCCTGAGATCCCTTTCAGCTTTAATATTCTGAGAATTGCATAAAAAGTGGTTTAGATTTTCTCCTTTCCTGTTAGGTTCTCTTAACTCTCTCTTTTCCTTCCCTGAATGTCAACAGATGAGTTTGCCTTATCACTAAAAAAGATTGAGTCCACCTGAAATAGAATCCTTCATACATCCATGCTGTTTTCCATTTCTCTTTCTGCATCTATCCTTCCATTGTTTCATCTATTCTGAGTAATAAAAATGTACTTATTAGATGCCTGAGATACTCAAGCACATCCCAGGGATGTTTTTCTTTTCTGATGTTATCGTTTCCCTCTGTATAAGTATAGTACCCTCACCCCCACTTCCTCTATGTATTCCCTCTTTATTTCTTTTTCTTTATCTAGTGGTCCCTTCTTTTTTTTGTATTAATCTTGCATCTAAAGAACAACATAACCTTGGGCCAGCTCCTCTCTTGGCTAAAATATCTGCTTTAGCTACTAAGAATAGGAACAATAGTTATTGCACCATCACATTCACACCAGGCACTTTGCTAAACACTGTGTAAGTCTTATAATACCTTTATAAGGTAACTACTATTATTATTACAATTTAAAAAAGAGGAAACCGAGGCTTAGGAAGAATAAGCTATTATACAAGAGCACATAGTTAGGAAGAGGTTGAGCTGGGATTTGAACCCTCTATACTTTTTCTAAACAAATCAATTGTATTGATAAATATTAATAAAGCATAAATCCATCCAAAGTGTACAGTCAACAGTATATAATGTAATCACGGTGTTGTGCATTTATCACTTCAGTCGTTATTAGAGCATTTTCATTATTCTAATAACAATAATAATAATAAACAAAAAAACAAAAAAACTCACCACGTCTCAATCTCTCTGTTCTTCCCCTGCTGAACATAGCTGCTTATTCTGTTTCCATCTCTCTAGTTTATTTGTATTTATATTTTGTAAAAAACAGTCTTATATATGCACTACTACCCATATTCGTATTTCACATGAGGTTTCACTGTTATACAGTCCCATGTTACATTTTTTAACTTTCCTTCTAGTAATATACATGTCCTTAGACTTTCCCTAGCAACCACTGTCATAACCATCTAATAGCACTGCTAGTTAAAAACACTGTCATGTGCTTTTACCATGTCATTCATTTCCAAAGATTTACAAACAACCTTTTTTACCAGTCGTGCACAAATTAACCCTCAGCTTTCCATTCCCTATCTATTTTCTGGTGACTTGTATTTTAATTATTAACTCCATGAGTTGACACAATATATTTAGTTCATAATAGCTCAGTCATACAGTATTTGTCCTGCTTCACTCAACATAATGTCCTCCAGTTTGATCCATGTTGTCTTATGCTTCACAACTTCATTTCTTCTTAAAGCTGCATAATAGTCCATCGTGCGTATACACCACAATTTGTTTATCCATTCATCAGTTTATGGACACCTGTGTTGTTTTAATCTTTTGGCAATTGTGAATCACGCCGCTATGAACTCTGGTGTACAGATGTCTGTCTGAGTCACTGCTCTCAGCTTCTGGGTATATAGCTATTAGCGGCATTGCCAGGTCACATGGCAAGTCTACGTTCAACTTCCTTAGGAACTGCCAAACCGTCCTTCACCATGGCTGTACCATTCTACATTCCCACCAATAGTGTATAAGCATTCCTATGTCTCCACATCCTCTCCAACACTTTCAGTTTTCTGACTTTTTAATAATGGCTGTTCTAATAGGTGTGAAATGATAATCTCATTGCAGTTTTGATTTGCACTTCCCTAATTGCTAGTGATGTTGAATGTATTTTCGTTTGTTTTTTTTTTGCCATTTGTATTTCTTTTTTGGACAAATGTCTATTCAAGTCTTTTGCCCATTTTTTAATCAGGTAGTTTGTCTTTTTATTGTTGAGTTGTGGCATCTCTTTATATATCATGGATATTAAACCCTTAGTGGATATGTGATTTCCAAATATTTTCTCCCATTGAGTCAGCTGCCTTTTCTTTCATTCTTTTGACAAAGTCCTTCGAGGTGCAAAAGTGTTTAATTTTGAGGCAGTCCCGTTTTTCTATTTTTTCTTTTCTTGCTCGTGCCTTAGGTGTAAGGTATAAGAAACTATCGCCTAGCACAAGAGCTTGAAAATGTTTTCCTACATTTTCTTCTAGGATTTTTATCGTTTTAGATTTTACATTTAGGTTCTCGATCCATTTTGAGTTAATGTTTGTATAAGGTGTGAGATAGAGGCTCCCATTCTTTCTTTGGCTATGGATATCCAGTTCTCCAAGCACCATTTATTGACTAGACTGTTCTGGCTCAGCTAGGAGGGCTTGACAGCCTTGTCAAAAGTCACTTGAACACCTATTAGACTGGCCAATATTAAAAAGTCTGAAAACTGTCAATGTTGGAGAGGATGAGAAGAGATAGGAATGCTTATTCACTGTTGGTGGGAATGTAGAATGGTACAGCCACTGTGGAGGGCTGTTTGGCAGTTCCTAAGGAAGTTGAATCTAGACTGGCCATGTGACCCAGCAATACCATTGTTAGATATATATACCCAGAAGACCTGAGAGCAGTGACACGAATAGACATCTGCACACTGATGCTCCTAGTGGCATTATTTACAATAGCCAAAAGTTGGAAACAACCCAGGTGTCCATCAACTGATGAATGGATAAAGAAACTGTGGCATATACACATGATGGAATATTATGCAGTGGTAGGAAGAAATGAAGTCGTAAAGCATATGACAACATGGATGAACCTGGAAGACATTATGTTGAGTGAAGCAAACCAGACACAAAAGAACAAATACTGTATGATTGTACTATTATGAACTAAATATATTATGTGTAAACTCATGGAATTAGTAATTAGAATATAGGTCACCAGAAAATAGAATGAGGTTAGAGAATGGAAAGCTAATAGTTAATATGTGCAGAATTGGTTAAAAGGTTGTTCGTAAATCTTTGGAAGTGAAATGAAATGTTGAGAGCACATCATGCTGTTTGTGTCTAGCAGAGCTATTATGTGTGTATGACAGTGGTTGAAAGGGAAAGCCTAAGGACATTTATGTTACTAGAAAGAAAGCTAAAAATGTAACCTGGGACTGTATAATGTAGTGCAACCTCATGTAAAATATGAATATGGGTGATATTGCATATATAAGACTGTTTTTTACAAAACATAAATGCAAATAAGTGAGAGAGAATGAAACAGAATAGCAGCTATGTATGGCAGGGGAAGCACAGAGAGATTGAGAGGTGATGAGTTTTGCTTGGTTGGTGGTTGGTTGGTTTTTGTTTTTTAGTATTGCTGTTGTTATTGGAGTAATGAAGATATTCTAAGGATTATCAGAGTGATGAATGCACAACTATATGATTGTACCGAATACCATTAATTTTACACTTTGGATGGATTTATGCTTTATTAATATATACCAGTAAAACTGATTTGTTAAAAAAAAAAACTTGACTGTAGATGTGAGAGTCTATTTCTGAGTTCTTGATTCAATTCCATTGGTCAATCTGTCAGTCTTTGAGCTACTACCATGCTGTTTTTAGCACTGTAGCTAAGTAATATGCTTTAAAGTCAGAAAGTCAGAGTCCTCCAACTTCATTCTTTTTTAAGACATTCTTGGCTACTCAGGGCCCCTTACCCTTCCAAAAATTTTTCATAATTGACTTTTCCATTTCTGCAAAAAAGGCTGTTGGGATTTTTATTGGGATTGCATTGAATGTGTAAATCAGTTTGGGTAGAATTGACATCTTAACGATATTTAGTCTTCCGGACCATGAACATGGAATGTCCTTCCAATTATTTAAGTCTTCTTTGGTTTCTTTTAGCAATGTTTTGTAGTTTTCTGAATACAGGTCCTTTATGTCCTTGGTTAAGTATATTCCTAAATATTTGTTTCTTTCAGTCGCTATTATAAATGGATTTTCCCCCCCTGATTTCCTCCTCAGATTGCTCATCAGTAGTGTATAGAATTGCTACTGATTTTTGCATATTAATCTTGTATCCCACCACTTTGCTGAACTTGTCTATTAGTTCTAGTTGCTTTGTTGTGGATTTTTCAGGATTTTCTAGATATAGGAACATACCATCAGCAAATAGTGCAAGTTTTACTTCTTCCTTTCCTATTTGAGTGCCTTTTATTTATTTATCTAGCCTGATGCTCTAGCTAGAACTTTTAGCACAACATTGAATAGCAGTGGTGCCAGTGGGCGTCCTTGTCTTGTTCCTGATCTCAGTGGGAAAACTTTCAGTCTTTCACCAGTGAGTATAATGCTAGCTGTAGGTTTTTCTTATTTGCACTTTACCTTATTGAGAAAGCTTCCTTCTATTCCTATATTTTGGAGTGTTTTTATCAAGAAAGGGTGCTATATTTTGTCAAACACCTTTTCTGAATCAATCGAGAGAATCATGTGATTTTTTGTCTTCATTTTATTAATGTGGGTTATTACACTAATTGATTTTCTTGTGTTGAACCACGCTTGCATACCTGGGATGAAACTTACTTGATCGTGGTGTATAATTCTTTTAATGTGCTTTTGGATTCAGTTTGCAAGTATTTTGTTGAGGATTTTTGCATCCATATTCATTAGCGATATTGGTCTGTAATTTTCTTTTTTCATAGTATCTTTATCTGGTTTTGGTATTAGGGTAATGATGGCTTCATAGAATAAGTTTGGTAGCGTCCTTTCCTGTTCAGTACTTTGGAAGAGTTTGAGCAAGATTGGATTAGATTGTCATTGAATGATCGGTAGAATTCACCTGTGAAGTCATCTGGTCCTCGAATTTTCATCTTTGAGAGGTTTTTGATGACTGTTTCAATCTCTTTACTTGTGATTGGTTTGTTGAGGTCTTCTATTTCTTCCAGGGTCAGTGTAGGTTGTTTGTGTGTTTTTAGGAATTTGTCCATCTCGACTATATTGTCTAGTTTTTCACATACAGGTGTTCACAGTATCCACTTATGATCTCTTATTTCTGTGGGGTCAGTGGTAATATCCCTTCTCTCATTTCTGATTTTGTTTATTTACATTTTCTGTCTTTTATTTCTTTGTCAGTCTAGCTAAGGGTTTGTCAGTTTTGTTGATCTTCTCAAAGAAACAGCTTTTGGTTTTGTTGATTCTCTCTATTATTTTTTACTTCTTGATTTCATTTATTTTCGCTCTGATTTACTTCACCTTGGTTTGGGATTATAGTTTGCTGTTCTTTTTCTAGTTCCTACAGGTGTTCAATTAGATCTTCAATATTAGGTCTTTCTTCTTTTTTTAATATAAGCATTGAGGGCTATCATTTTCCCTCTCAGCACTGCCTTTGCAGCGTTTCATAGGTTTTGATATGTTGAGTTTTTGTTTTCATTTGTCTCAAGATATTTACTGAATTCTTTGGCAATTTCTTCTTTGACCCACTGGTTATTTAAGAATGTGTTGTTTAATCACCATATATTTATTAATTTCCCCTTTTTCCATCCATTATTGATTTCCAGCTTTATGCCATTATGATCAGAGAAAGTGTTTTATATAATTTCAGTCCTTTTTAAATTTGTTGAGGCCTGTCTTGTGACCCAACACATGGTCTATCCTGGAGAAGAATCCATAAGCGCTTGAAAAGAATGCATTTCCTGCTGTTTTGGGGTGCAATGCTCTATAAATGTCTGTTAAACAGAGGTCTAGTTCATTTACATATTCTTCAAGCTCTCTGTTTCTTTATTTATCCTCTGTCCAGATATACTATCCAGTACTGAGAGTGGCATATGGAAGTCTCCAACTATTGTTGTAGAGACATCTATTTCTGCCTTCAGTTTTGCCAGTGTGTGCCTCATGTATCTTGGGATACCCAGGTTAGGTGCATAAATATTTATTATCATTATTTCTTGTTGGTGAATTGCCCCTTTTATTAACGTATAATAACCTTCTTCATCTCTTACAACAATTTTGCATTTAAAATCTATTTTGTCCATAATTAGTATCGCTTACTCCAGTTTTTTTTTTTTTGGTTACTATTTGGGTGGAATGTATTTTTCCAACCTTTCGCTTTCAGTCTGGTTGTGTTCTCATGTCTGAGGTGAGTCTCTTGTAGATAGCATATAGATGGCTCATATGTATATTTTAATCCATTCTATCAGTCTGTGTCTTTTGATTGGGGAGTTCAAGCTATTAACATTCAATGTTATTACTACAAAGCAATTACTTACTTTGTCCATTTTAACCTCTGGCTTTCAGTTGTCATATCTTACTATTGTCTGTCTTTTTACCCTTTACTTTACCCTTCCTAATATTCTTCATTTCTACACTCTTCTCCAAGTCTTTTACTCTTGTTTTTTCCTTTCAGGCTGCATCTTTTAGTATCTCTTGTAATTCTTGTCTTTCGGTAACATACTCCCTCAGTTTTTGTTAGTCTGTGAAGACTTTGAATTCACCTTCATTTTTGAAGGACAGTTTTGCCGGATCCAGAATTCTTGGCTGACAGTTTTTCTCTTTCAGTATCTTAAATACATCATACCATGTTCTTTTCACCGTCATGGTTTCTGATGAGAGGTTGGCAATTAATCCTATTGAGGTTCCCTTGTATTTGATGCTATGCTTTTCTCTTGCTTCTTTTAGAAGACTCTCTTTATCTCTGGTATTTGTCATTATTCTGAATAGTAGGTGTCTCAGAGTAAGTCTTTTCAGATTTATTCTGTTTGGGGTACATGTCCTTTTTGGATATTGTATTTTCTGTCTTTCATAAGGGTTGGGAAATTTTTCTTCGTTATTTCCTCAAATATACTTTCTGCCCCTTTTCCATTCTATTCCCCTTCTGGGACACCGATAATGTGTATGTTTCATGTTGTCATTGAATTCCCTGAGACACTGTTCCATTTTTTCCATTCTTTTCTCTTTCTGTTCTCCTCTCTTTTCCAGTTCATATGTTCTGGCCTCAATATCACTAATTCTGTCTTCGAGCAAGTCAAATCTGCTGTTATGTGCCTCTAATGCTATTTTTAGTTTTTTTTTTTTTTTTCAGGAGGTACCGGGGATTGAACCCAGGACCGCATACATGGGAGGCAGGCGCTCAACCACCGAGCTACATCTGCAGCCTCTAATGTATTTTTAATCTTATTCATTGTCTTTCATTCCCATAAGCTCTATTACTTTTCTTTGCAGGTTTTCACATTGTTCTTTATGCTTACCCAGTGTCGTCTTAATATCCTTTTTCTCATTAGTCATATTTTCTGATTTTGGAGATTTGTGTGATTATCATTGATTAGTTGTCTTAAATTTTGTATCTTGTCAGGATATTTGGTTTGTTCCTTTGGCTGGGCTATCTCTTCCTGTTTCCTAGTATGGCTTGTAATTTTTTTGATGTCTGGGCATCTGAATATGTCAGTGAATTTACTCAGACGGTCAATTTGTCTCTCTTGCCTAGTGGGTTTTTTTTCCCACAGCTCTCCTTTGATTTTTGATTCAACTTATTCTGAGTCTTTAAAATTGCCCAGCTTAAGTTATCAAAATCAGGCCAGGGATTCACAAATAGGGTGCAGATTTTGTCTCAGGAATTGGGACCAAAGAGAAACCTAAAAGCAGCTTTTCTCCTTGCAGTTTCTTGGATGGCCTGCAAATGGCGCTTGTTAGTGAACTTTTTCACTGAGGTGTTTCTTTCAACCTCTGCTTGCCGGTGTTTCTGGTCTGGCCAGAGCCGAGATTCAAACAGGGCCCTTGCTGGCCAGATTCACTGAAGCAAAACCACTCTCTGCCCTCCTATGCCCCTCCCTCTTCCCTTGTAACCGCTGATAGGTAAGAAGATTTCTGTTCCCCTCTCATACGGCTGCAGTGTGCCAGGGGTTTTATCCAGGATTAATATTTGAAGGTAGGGCATGGGTGCCATTCCTGGCTGACATGGCAGTGGGGGGGGGACGGTTAGTTACTCACGTTTGTTGTTTTGGGTTCTTTGTCTCTCTCTCCTCACCCTCCTGGTGCTGACTCTCAAAGCAGGTCCCTTAGACAGCTTTTGGCCCCTTCTCCATTGTTCTTGTGTGAGAGAGTTGAGCCTTGCCTGCCTATTCCAACACCACCTTCCCAGAACTTTTTCCTCTATACTTTTTAATCTCTGTGTCATACCCACCTGTATCCTCCCAAACCCTATCCCATGTGATGCCTCTCTTCTTGGGCCTTACAGTGGTCCCCTCTGGCCACTTCTTTTTTATCTTCTTACATCCCATTGTCTTCTAACCTCTCACAGTCCTGTGCCGACTTTCCCTGCTCTGCTGACCCTGGGTCACTCATGATGGTCTTCTTTTATCATTTCCTTTCTATTTGGAGGACTTCCTTTATCTGTTTTTTGTTTTTGTTTTTGTTTTTTAATTTAGGGTAGGTCTTCCAGTGACAAATTCTCATAGTTTTCATTCATCTGAGACTGTCTTCATTGTTTCACTGGGTATAGAATTCTGGGTTTACAGTTCTTTTCTTTCACACTTGTAAAATGTTGTACTACTTCCTTCTGGCCTCCATCATTTCTGATTAGAAATCTCCTCTCACTCATATTGTTTTCTCTTTTGGGTAATGCAGTCTTTCTTTCTGGCTGCTTTCAAGATGTTTTTCTTTGTTGTTAGTTTTCAAAAATTTCAATATAATATGTCTTGGCATGGTTATCTTTGGGTTT